>MU754037.1:58006-78569 GCA_026770625.1 Nicotiana glauca
CCCTCGGATCAAAATCTCACCTATCAACCGGAATTCGCCAAAATTCAAACTTCGCCAATTCAAGCCTAATTCTACACCGGGCCTCCAAAATCAATTCCGATCACACTCCTAAGTCACAAATCATTCCCCGAAGCTAACCAAACCACCAAAATTCACATCCGATCCCTCTAACTACATAGTCAACTTCCGGTTGACTTTTCTAAAACAAGCTTTCTTCTAAGAGACTATGTGCCTCATTTCCAACTAAAACCAATTCAATTCTATCCAATCAACTCAAATACTGATATTGAAATATAGAACAACAAAATATGGGGGATACGGGGCGGTAACTCACGTGATAACATGCCGGGTCGTCACATTTCTATTCTCTTATTCTAATAACTGAGTAGTACACACTGCGTTTGATGATTTAACAAAATGAAAGTTCATATTTTTCGTGCAAAAATCGCAATTTGATTAAAAAAATTATCGTTTGATTAGTTATATTCATTGTTCTTCAACTAGGACATTTAACCATAAATCTTCACTGATCTTGTTACGACAACTATTCTATAAACAAAATTGTAGTTATTACTTCAGAGGGAAACAACTTAAAATATTTGTTCTAGTAAAAGATATTCAGTTCATCTTATTACTCCTAAATTCTAATAAATAGATACATATAACATAAGCTACACGTTTGATTTTAATAGCATAATTAATAATTCCTGAGTCCATTACTCAAATAGTCACTCAAGTATCCCAAATTATCTCCTAAAATCACTTTTTTTTTTTCATTTATAACAACAAAATCACTCAACTATGCCTATTGCACTCAGAAGGTCACTCAAGTAGATTTTTCAAATTTTGTATTGCCAAATACCTATTTTACCCTCTAAATTATAAATATTTATCTTTATTGTATAAACTTTTAATATTATGATTTTTTCCTTTTTAATTTACATTATAGACTTACCTATAAAATAAATAAATATTATTTATAAATTAAAAATAAAACGTATATTCAGTAATAATAATTTTAGTATTAACGACGAAAATTCAAAAACTGATTTACACAATTAAGAAATAAAAGAAAATAAAGGTTGTAAAATATATATTCCATGCACCTAATGTAAAAATAATTATTTAAATAAAGGTATTTTTATAATATACATTATATATTCTTGAAAATTATGCTCAATAATATTATATATATTCCATTCACGACTTAACATAACATATTTTATCCAATACAGATAGTCCCTGTAATATCCCATATATTTCAAACAAAGGACAAATTGGGCATTTAACAAAAAAAAAACAAAAAAAAAAGATTAAAGATTCAGATAGAAAAGGCCGAAGCCATTCTGTGGCAAAATTAAAAAAAAAGGACGAAAGGGAAAAGGGGAAAAGGGAAAAGGGTTTTCTATTTTAAAAACCTAACAAAAGCTACAGAGAATCGGCAAAAATAACAAAAGCGAGCAGAAGAAGAAAGAAAGAAAAGGGAAAAGAAGGATGAAGAAGTGGGTGCAGTGCGTTAGAGCCATAGCAATAAATATTGAGGAATCTTAAGCACTAATTGTCTTTTTATGGATATTACTTGAACTTCTTCTTCTAGTAGATTTTAATTTCGATTCTCTTGATTGGAAGATTCTACGGAGTAATAGAAATTACACTAGTTCATTCACACAATTGAGAATTTTCTTCCTAAAGAACCAATAGAACTTTGTGAAATTTGGAGTAATAAATCATATGAATAGGTTGGAGTTGATAAATTAGTAATTACTCATATGGGGTTAAATATAAATCCATAAATTAAGATCCAAACATGAACCCCGATGATTGGGTATTCTAAAATAGCTATAAATTAGCCTAAATAAGGAAATTAACATGGGATCGATATTATGTAATTATAGATTGATTGGAGGAATTTGTACGAGTTGCTTGAGGTGAAGCAGTTGGTATTTCGGCACGAGTACTGTGAGTAGTAATCTTACCGGAATTTGTATTTTCATAACCTGCATGGTTTATACATTATTTTAAAAATAAATGTGTTACCGAATATTTGAAATTGCATGTGGGACAAGTCCGTTACTTGATATGGTACCAAACAGTTTACTTGAGATGTTTACCGGTTAATCTAAATGTTTTTGCTATTACTAGATATGTTTTACCTTTACTTGAGATGTTACAGTTATTTATATTATTGTCATTGTTACTAGACATGTTTTACTGTTACTTGATACATGATTACCGTCACCGAAATAAAAATTACAAGATTAGATAAGAAATGATATGCCCTTTATTATTTTGAAAATGCTTTTGTACGAGTATTTACTGTTTACAAGAAAGAGTATAAATGTGAGGAGACTTTAAAGGATCCAGTAGCTAACGGCGGGTTCGTTCGACCTGGTGCAACTTGTATTTACAGATTATCGATTACAGTTATAGCCCTCGCTAGTGGGAAGGTAGAACTAGCATACAGTTACAGTTTTTCCCTCGAGTAGGGACCTCCAGTTATATTTGACTCATTTTATGAAGGAGTCCACACAGTGATACAGATTACATGATCCTTCCTTGGAAACCTCCCAAACATAAAGATTTTATATGACACAGTGCTTACCGAGTTTATTATTGAATTGTTAAATTGATTTCCGTTACAGAAACACATGATGAGACCGATTATTATTACTGTTTTTGAAAGAGCATTTTATTTTTATGATAGTTTCTAATTATTATGATACAGGCATGTTGTCAACGCCCTTTTTTTCCCTCCCTCCAAAGAGCGAGAAATCGAGTTTATGACATTTCAGGAAAGACAACTCTATTCCCATTTGGGAATCGGGTTTTTGGATTTGGAGAGTCGCCACCTAATGATTATAGTGAATTAGGACACTTTTAAGGAAGAATTTGAGATGAAGAACCAGAGTTTGGGTAAGGGCTAGAAATTATCTCGAGGGGAAGGTGTTAGGCACCCCTCAAGATCCACTAGTATGGTTCCCGGCCATGCTATATTGTGACTTTGAACAACAAACAAACAAATAAATGTTTCGAATATGAGGGATTATCACATATGGATACAAACAAATTAAAGTTTTGAAGAAGCGAAGAAAGCTGAACATTCGAATAAAATAGTTTGGAAATTCTGAAAATAAACAAATAAAGGGGAAAGCGGAGTCCTAGGTTTACAAATTACATGGATCATCCACACAGCACCGGTACTTAATTGTACACATATTGATATCGTGTGATCATCATCTCCATGTCTACCCTTCCCACCCCTTTAAAGTATTAAAGCACGAAATAGTATCATTACTTATTGTATGCTATAACCCGTCCCAATCCTATCAGTCCCGGAGGTAAATGGACTACTAATCCTAAAGGGGGAGGGGTTTGGGGGCTTTTAGGAGTTTTTAAAGGATAAAATACTAAGGCGTCAATTAAAACACGTAATACAAATAAAGGGGAATCAGACAAGAAAACAGGGCTCAAATAAGCCTCCAGAAATCAGATAAAAGTCACAGAGCTTAGCATGTCTTACACGTACTGATTTGGTCTTAATTAAATATAGCATTGAGCTGACTGGTTCGACGCATATTTTTAGACGGAAAGTCTACATTAGGCTCGCTCGAATGCAGTTGACTAAAAACCAATATGATTGATTAATTAATCCTTTTGTCTAAGTGTTGCATGAAACTAGGCATTATATCTACCGATTTTAGAAAAGATGCAAACTGATTATAGAGGTTACCAGTTTTAACAGAATAATACGAGTTCAGCAGTTGATATTGCTTTTAACAAATGAGACAATTCATATTCGAGATTTCCTATAGGCATGCTTTCTATATGTTTATTGATTTTGACACCTTTATAGACGTTAACATAAGTCCTATAAGCATGGTATCTATATGAAACTTTTATTATTAAACCTACAAACTGTTTTCCTGATGACGCTTATATTTGCAGAAATGCGGGAGTCTATAGGCAGTATTTCTATATGTGAATTTGCAGAACGGTTGACAGTTAACCCTATAGGCAGGATATCTATGTGTGAAGTTGCAGAAATCAGAAGTTAAACCCTATAGGTAGGATATCTATGTATGCAGTTGCAGAAATCAGAAGTGAATCCCTATAGGCATGATATCTATATGCTTTATTGCAGAAATCAAGTTAACCCTATAGGCAGGATATCTATGTGTGAAGTTGCAGAAATCAGAAGTTAACCCTATAGGCAGGATATCTATGTGTGAAGTTGCAGGACAATTAGAAATAAATCCCTATAGGCGTGATTTTTACCCTTAGTGCATAAAAATAAACCCCATCCCTTTTTTACTAAATCCCCGAGTTTATACAAATTATTACAGTCCAAAAGAAATAAAACTGGAATTACAAAGTACATCAAGAATCCTCAGCTACATCCAAGCAATGTAATTCAGACTTAATGTCTAATAATATGAGATTGAGCCACTTTCAAGATCCATATTTCCAAGACTTCTCTCATCTAGGTGTTTCAAACATCCAAGGGATTTCAGGAACCCCAAGCAGGGCATACACCCAAGATGCTAATCGAAAAAAGATTGAGTTGTACAGTGTGTAAGGGCCAACCCTTATGTGTCCAAGTTCAGAGGGAGCTCAAGGGTCCCAAGACAAGGCTCACACAAGAGGGGCAGAACCTAAGTTCTAAGAGTGAGTGCAAGTGCAATAAAAAGGGGGTAGGGAATACCCAGGCAGGCTGGTGGTCATGCCCAACCGTAAAGTAGACTGGCACACCCCTGACCAAACCTGTTGGTCAAACATTTAGAAAGTAAAGACCTAATGGCGGTCAAGCTATGGCCTGAGCAATAACTAGAATACTGTCAGGCCAAAGTTGTTACTCAGCACACACAATAAGGGAATAGGGATGAGAAATTGACAAATCTTAAGGCCCAAAGGGTCCAGTTCATATCCATGGACAATAAATTCAAATATTGCCATGTTTCTGAACCATAACTTAAAGCAAATAAGGAGATATGGGGGTTTGGGATTCATAATGTAGCAAATAAATAACAAGTGACTGACAGAGTGCATACATAGATAAACACTAGTTTACAAAGGAAAGAGAACATATTACAGCATGCTAGTAACATATCTTGACTGCAGAAACATGGGTAGAAGTGGACAGGAATGACAAACTAGAGCAATTAAAGAAAACATATTGTAGTTGAGGCTTGTAAATTAACTAGGACATACCAGTAGAGAAGCAAAGTGCAGAAAGGTAAAGCAAACACAAGTCCACAGTACAGCCAACCAGACAAAGCAACAACACAAGTAGTAGTAAAGAAAGAGATAGTTTTAAGTGTAAGAGTGTATTTTGAACTCAAGTTGTTCGTATCTTTATAGAAAAGAGGGTATGGTATTTATAGTTTTTGAAAACGAGTGAAGAGTAGAGTAATAAGTAAAGTTTTAACATAAACATGGAAACAATCACAAGTCAGAATCAATTAACACAAGACTTCCCTTTAATCAAGGGATTATTGTTCAAACGAATACTAACAGGGTCAAGATAAGGAAAGAAAATCAGTCTGTAAGCAGAATGGTTGTTTCCATAAGAGGAGCAGTAAAATCATACAGTAGGTGTTTAAGTCCAAATACAGGATTGTACTTGTTTTTGGAAAGGGTTTAGTAAGGCCAAACAAGGAAAGCGAATCAATTAACCCTTGACAGGAGAGTAAAAATCAGAATTTCACAAAAAGAAATGTTTTGAAATCAATTACGATTTTGAAAAATCAATCACAGAAGGAACTCAGTATATATAAATGAATGCACAAGTAATAGACACATGAAGCCAAGTTATGGCAAAATAACAGCATATAGTAGTAACTAAAAAGAAGACATTCGAAGCATGATAGTCAAGTTTCAGTGTTTAACAATAGAGAAGAAGATCAGAAGCATGCAAAGAGTTGAGTAAAAAACCATAGTTGAGTTTGACAGGTAGTAAGAACTCAGAACCAAAATAGTCACATGAAAAAGAGAATTGAAGCACATTGCAATTTCAACAGATGAGTTGCACAAACAACTTCAAAGAAATCAAATCGTCCCAAAGAAACTAGGGTTTTCGAAAATCAATCGAGTTTAGAGGAGATAAGCAGATAAACAAATAAACAGATCCAGAATCTCGGATAAACTCCAAAAATTAGGGCTTTTACTATGCTAACTCAAATATAGAAGAAAGGTAAATCAAGAGAATATTAACAAATAGAAACTCAAACAAAATCCCAAAATTAGGGTTTTCAACATGCTAACTTAGATAAAAAATAAGGTAAATCAAATGAATATTGACAAACAGACCAAGAAACTCAAACAAAACCCCCAAAAAAATTAGGGTTTTCAACATGCTAACTCAGATAGAAAACAACACAAACAAAACACAGTAAAACATGTCAAGAATCAGAGAAGAGATTCGAAATAACTTAACATGAAACCCTCATTGAAGAATAAAGAGTTTTTGAAAGAAAAAAATTAAAGAAACTTCGAGAAAAATGCATAGAAGGTTCACACACACATAGATCCGGAGCAGATCTAAAAATAAATCATAGGAACCTTAGAGATTAGGGTTTCATAAGAAACCCAGGTGATAAGAAAGGCTTTGGAAACCATCGATCTGAGCAGGAAAGTCGAAGGTCGAACTCGAATAGCCTGACTGGCCGGACAAAGGTTGAAGACGACTTGAGAACAATCATCTAGCAAAGGCTTGGTCGGAACCCTTCAAGATCTGGTCATAGGACCTTTAGAAACGAGCACGCAGAAGCCATGAGAGGCTAGTATAGGCCTCCGATGAACCTGAGAAGCCATAGATTTGGGTTTCAGTGAGAGGCGGCGGCTAGGGTTTGAGGTGAGTTGAGAGAGAGTTGAGAGTGGAGGGGATTCAGAGGCGGCGGTCAAGGAAAAATGAGGTAGGGTTTAGGGTCTTTTGAATTAAAAAAGGAAAGGGAAGAGAGGAGCCGCTGATCTTTTTAGATCAACGGCTGGGATTAAATGGGTTAAATGGGGGGCCGGGTTTGGGTATGATAGGAAAAGGTATGGGTCGGGTTATAAGTGGAATTGGGATGGGTAATTTGGGCTGAGTTGGGGTTAATTGGGGATTAAATTGATGCTATATTTTCAATTGAAATGGCTATGTGTTAAATAGCTGATTTTTCCCATTTAATTTATATAAATATGGTTAAAAATGATTTTAAATAAATTAAAAGCACTGAACTAATTAATATATATAAACATTAATATAAAAATACTGGAAATAATTTTATAAGTGTAAAAATGCCATTAATCATAATATAGGCTATAATTGTAATTATATGCAATTTAATTTTTAAAATACCAAATAAATTCGTAAAAATATGTAAAAATCACCTTAATTATATTTTAGCATAAATATGAGAATAAAATAAGCTATTCCCTTAAAATGATGATAGGATTGGATCCAAGGCCTTCCTAATAGCAAGTTGTAGGATGCCGGGACGTCTATCACTTGAAAGTCGACGTCAAACCATGTTGGCCCCATTTGTAAGCATAGGCGGATTTCTCCAATAGTTGATCTTTGGGACCCATCGAAGGCCTTGACATTTATAGCCCCATCTTTGATCTCGTGCAGGCTTTTTCCCAAAGGTCTGAGAGTTATCAATGGACAAATGTTGAGGCTGGATCCTCCATCGATCATGACTCTAGTGATGAAATATTCCTCACATTGCATGGTGATGTGCTGTGACTTATTGTGGCTCAATCCTTCCGGCGGCAACTCATCTTCGTGGAAGGTGATTTTATGGCTCTCCAACACTTGCCCTATCATATTTGCCATTTCACCTCCAGTTATGTTGCTGGGCACATAAGCTTCGCTCAGTATCTTCATCGGGGCATTTTTGTGAGCGTCAGAGCTCTTTAGAAGAGCTAGGATAGAGATATGTGCTGGTGTTTTTTTCAACTTCTGAGCGACCGAGTACTCCTTAGCTTGTATTTTTCTCCAAAGATCGTCGGGCCCAGTTTCAATAGGCCGTCCTGGTGCTTTCTTACTGGACTCCACTAAGTGTTCTGAGGTGTAAACCCTCCATGTTCTGGTCATTCCTTGCACGGTGATTGTTTCTCCTGTCTTGGTCTTCCCTTTCCTCCTAGCTTCGGCAGTGTAATCCCATGGTATGACATTTGAGTGGAACGGTGTTATGTCTGACATTGTCAAAGGAATAGGTACCGTTGGTGGTAACACAGCAACTTCAAAAGGTGCAGGTGCTTTTGGAACTCCAAATTCAACCTCAATTGGCCCGGGCGCCTTTGCAGGAGGAGGCGCTTCAAATTCGAGAGGTATAGACATGTTTACTTCATCGTCCCTGGAGGGCTGATTCTGCACAACAATTGGGTTAAGTGTAACCGCTGGTTTCTTTGGTTCATCAACTTCAGCAATCAAACCCATCGACCCTTTGGGGTCCCAATCATCTTCGATCTCGATCATATAAATGTCTCCACCTTTGTGGTCAGACAGAGGGTTGTTGCGAATATTAGGAGCAGGCTCCTTTGCTATGATGACCTTATTGTCGATCAGGGTTTGAATCTTGTCCTTCAATGAACAGCACACATCAAGGGTATGTCCCTTCATGCCGAAATGGTACGCACAGGTCTTATTGGGGTTGACCACTGGGAAGGATTTTCTGGAGTTTTGGCTAGGATAGGAGTGACGTAACCAGTAGCTTTAAGTCTCTCGTACAGCCGGTCAATTGGTTCAGTGATGGCTGTGTATTGTCTGGGAGGTCTGCGGCCAAAATTTGGCTTGGGTCTAGGGAAATTTTGACGGGTGGGAGGTGATTGGTAGTGAGAGGGTTGAGCATTATAAGCTTGATAAACAGGTGCTAGTTGAGAGTATGTGGGTGAAGTGGGTTGATATATGAGAGGTGGAGAGGATTGGTAAACGGGAGGTGGATTTTGATAGGAGGGTGCGGGTGCTTGGTAATTCGGGATGGGCTGATATGTAAGTGGAGGTGGTGGGTAGGTGTGGTATTTTGGTGGTGATTTCGCTCCCTGTGCGACCATTATGGCACTCACATCCTTCTTCTTGGACGTGCCACCAGACTGTAAAGCCTTATTGGTGGTCTGTAATGCTTCAAGATTTGTAACCATACCATTCTTAATGCCCTCTTCGATTCTTTCTCCCAGTTTGATGATATCGGAGAACTTCTGACCCTCGATCAGCATCAACCTCTCGTAATATTGGGGATCCTGAGCTCGGACGAAGAATCTATTCATCTATTCTTCTTCTAGGGCCGGCCTAACCTTCGCAGCTTCTAACCTCCAACGAGTAGCATACTCGCGGAATGTTTTGGTAGGCTTCTTCTTCAAATTCTAGATGTAGAATACATCCGGTGAATTCTCTGTATTGAATCGGAATCTATCCATAAAATCTGAGGCCATGCCTAACCAGCTTGTCCATTTTTTGGGTCCTGGCTGATGTGCCAGGATAAAGCATCTCCCTTCAGACTTCTCATGAAGAGCTTCATACGGATATTCTCATCCTTTCCGACTCCAACTAGCTTATCGCAATATGTCCTCAAGTGGATTCTGGGATCTCCTGTTCCATCAACATTTCGAACTTGGGAGGTTTGTACACCTCCGAAAGTTCAACATCTGGCTGAATGCAGAGGTCCTCATAATTTAACCCCTCGATACCTTTGTTACCTTCCATGCCCTGAACTCGGCTGGTTAATTTCTTGAGTTCTGCCGCTAAATTCCAGATAAGGGAGTCTTTGTCATCAGACTCAGGTGCATTTGAGATTGGTTGAGTGTAGTGGGGGTACATTATCCATGTAAATGGGAGTGTTGTGGAGATGGTCATTTGTGGTGTTCAGTGGCTCGAGAATGAGTAGTGGAGTGTTGTTGGGAGTGTGGCATATGTTACAGTATTGAGTATGAGTGGGTTGTATCTGTGGTTGTGGGGTGTTTTGTGGAGGTGCGGGATTCTGGGTGTTGATATCACGAGCAGTGAGAGAGAATGATAAATTTGCTAAGTTCCAAACCTGATCCAGTTCTTCTCAGAATTTCAACAGTTTTTGCTCAAGTTAGGTAGCAGTTTCCTTAGAAACCGGGGTACCCTGAGGAATCTCAATCTCCTTTCTGGCACTTGGATCTCCCATTCTACCTTTTTTCTTGTTCCGGATAGGACTCGGAGGAGGAGGAGGTGGAGGGCCCTTAGATCTTGTGGAGTATGACGATGGTGCCAGAATGCACGAACTAACCTTTGGGGAGGGGAATAAAAAATAAAATAAAAACAAAAGGTAATAAGTTAGTGTAGGTTATGAGGAAAAATATTGCAGTATTTAAACATATTGTGCGAAAAATGTAAATCGCATCCTAATTTTGGTGCCTCATTGTGCCCGAGGTAGGCCTAACGACAAATAGTTTTGGAGAATTTATAATGCTAAATGCCTCATTTTATTGATAAAAATAAGTAAAACCCAAAACGACTCTAAATAATAGAAAGTAAAATATCACTATTGGCCATTGGCCTTATTACATTAAAATAAAGAACTTCTAACTACTCGGTCCCAGAAGGACCTTCCCCAGATTTGGCATCTTCATCTCCCTCGAACAGCTTCACCAGCTCGCGTAGTCCTAGCAGCAAATAAGCTCGGGTCAAATGTCCACCCGCATTTCCTTCAGCGTTTTGACAATCTTCAATTGTCTTGATGAACTTCCCTTCCAGCTCTACTAGACCCCGCTCCAAATACCCTTGTCTCTTATTGGCACTGACAACCATATCTTTCCACCCCTCGATCAACTTCTGACAAGCACATTGCAATTTCCCGGTGCTCACTTTCACACTCTCGAATTCTCTTGCGCAGTTGATTATACTTAACCCGTGCTTCAGCGTGCTCGTCGATAATTCTGTGACCTCGAACGAACCCGGGCTGACCCATGCCATTGTCTTCCAACCAAACCGAATAGTGCAGCACACAACCTGCGTGATACCTGTCTGGCTCAATAGATTCTTTCTCCAAAACGAGTTTGCAATGCCACAAGTGCTGAGCTTGGCACCTGTAAGGGCTATCTTCGTCCTGGAAATCAGCCCTGAAGTGACTCATTTTGTTGACCCTTGCTATGATTTGCTTTCTTTCGGCCTGCCTCATGGCTCGGAGAGTAACATAGGGATAAGTTCCTCTCAAACCAATTAGTATGAGAAATGGTGCATCTCGGGATCGAACAATGAATTCATCCATGGGGAACCACTCAACCATCCATTGTACCTGGTCTTCTTTCAGATTTTCAAATAATTCTACCCATCCTCTGGCGTCGTCTGTCTGAGTGAACATTTTAGGCATATACGCCTTGGCTGGTGGAAGGCGATGTGTTCATCCCAGTATCTGCATAGGATCTCCTGTCGGTATTCCCCTTTCTGGAGGTGTTCCATGAGCCAGAGCTGAAGTAATAAGTTGCAACCCTCAAAATGACTGCCCTTTTGCTGACAGTTGTCCAAGGCATGGTATATCTCAGCAATGATCATGGGCACTATGCTGAAAGTCTGCCCACCAATTCCTTCCATCAAAGTCTTGGTTATCATGGCCAGCCTGGTATGGATCCTAGCCTTCTTCATAGGGAACACCATCATTCCCAAAAAGCAAAATATAAAAACGAGGACCCTTCTATGGACATGCCCCAATGAGGTGATGGCGAACTCATCTGAATAGGTGCGGTATGACTTGCTATGACCGTACCTATCGTACAGATACTCGAATGGGATGTAAGAGTCTTTCAAGCATGTTAAGTCTGGGTTCTTCTTCAGTCCCATCATCTTAAGGAAACCCCTTCCTTTGCGATTCTCTAGCATAAGCAAACCCGAATTCTCCTAAGGAATACCAGCTAAACCTCCTATTTCTTTGAGCAAAGGAGTCATTTCAAGGTCCCCGAAGTAGAACACGGACTTGTCACTATCCCAGAAAAATGTCGCAGCCTCTATGATTCTGTTGTTAGGCTAAATCTCTAGAAGAGAAGGAAAATTCCCTAAGTACTTGCGGACGAGTGTCTGATCACTGGAACGGAGGTCTTTCCACCAATTCAGTAGCCTTGGATAAATGTTGGTTACCATGCCAAATCGGGGGACTTCGTGCCTCATTTTCTGCAAAACAAAGCGTTAGACCCTTACCCCTACCGGACTCAACTATTTAAACCAATAATTAGCATAACAAGCAATTTAGTTCTCCAAATAAATGCACAGAACATGGAGGTGTCCGTTTGGGTCAAGGAAACCCGGTGGACTTTGGACAAGGCTATATTAATGAGTCATTATGTGTACAACATAATTGACTCGGCTAAGTTTGACCATGATGCATGTACAGTTTAAACAGAGTAAGGTTTCTATTGCAGTATTAGACAGGTACCCTTGAGCGGACAACTCAAGATGGAGAGGCACGAAACCGTCGACTGCACCGCTGATCGACTGGTTTTACCGCAAATATGCCTTTGCCAAATTTAGGGGGTGATAGTATTGGAAGAGCGCAACTACTCATTATAAGCGTTGCTATAATATTTGTTTGGCACGAGTGGAATATGATGTTGAAGATGCAATTTACAAAATGAAGCAAATTGACATGTATTTTCACGTTCATACAATAAAATTTACAATAATTGCTCAAAATTACAATAGCATTGATGGAAAAAGTGGTAAATGAAAGTAATTAAAGAAAAAGAAACAAAATAAAAAAGTTAGTTTCAAATAAAGGCATTTAACAAAATCAATAAAAGAAAGCAATAAAGTCGCACATAACACGAAATGGTAAAAGCCTAAAGAATTTCCAGCAGAGTCGCCATGCTGTCAACGCCCCCTTTTTCCCTCCCTCCAAAGAGCGAGAAATCAGGTTTACGACATTTTAGGGAAGACAACTCTATTACCGTTTGGGAATTGGGTTTTTGGATTTGGAGAGTCGCCACCTAATGATTATAGCGCATTAGGACACTTTAAGGAAGAATTTAAGATGAAGAACCAGATTTTGGGTAAGGGCTAGAAATTATCTCGAGGGGAAGTTGTTAGGCACCCCTCAAGATCTACTAGTGTGGTTCCTGGCCATGCTATATTGTGACTTTGAACAACAAATAAACAAATAAAGGTTTCGAATATGAGGGATTATCACATATGGCTACAAACAAATTAAAGTTTTGAAGAAGCAAAGAAAGCTAAAAATTCGAATAAAATAGTTTGGAAATTATGAAAATAAACAAATAAAGGGGAAAGGAGGGTCCTAGGTTTACAAATTACATGGATCATCCACACAACACCAGTACCCAATTGTACGCATAGTGCTATCGTGTGATCATCATCTCCATGTCTACCCTTCCTACCCCATTAAGGTATTAAAGCGCGGAATAGTATCGTTACTTATTGCATGCTATTACCCGTCCCAATCCTATCAGTTCCGGAGGCAAATGGACTACTAATCCTAAAGGGAGAAGGGTTTGGGGGCTTTTAGGAGTTTTTAAAGGATAAAATACCTAAGGCGTCAATCAAAATACGTAATACAGATAAAGGGGAAGCAGACAAGCAAACAGGGCTCAAATAAGACTCCATAAATCAGATAAAAGTCATAGAGCTTAGCACGTCTTACACGTACTGATTTGGTCTTAACTAAATATAGCGACGAGCGGACTGGTTCAACGCATATTTTTAGATGGAAAGTCTACATTAGGCGCGCTCGAATGCAGTTGACTAAAAATCGATCTGATTGATTAATTAATCCTTTTGTCTAAGTGTTGCATGAAACTATGCATGATATCTACTGATTTTAGAAAAGATGCAAACTGATTATAGAGGTTACCAGTTTTAATAGAATAATACGAGTTCAGCAATTGATATTGCTTTTAACGAATGAGACTATTCAGATTTGAGATTTCCTATAGGCATACTTTCTATATGTTTACTGATTTTGACACCTTTCTAGATGTTAACAGAATTCCTATAAGCATGGTATCTATATGCATCTTTTATTATTAAACCTACAAACTGTCTGCCTGATGATGCTTATATATGTAGAAATGCGGGAGTCTATAGCCAGTATTTCTATATGTGAATTTGCATAACGATTGGAAGTTAACCCTATAAGCAGGATATTTATGTGTGAAGTTGCAGAAATTAGAAGTTAAACCCTATAGGTAGGATATCTATGTATGCAGTTGCAGAAATCAGAAGTGAATCCCTATAGGTATGATATCTATATGCTTTATTGCAGAAATCAAGTTAACCCTATAGGCAGGATATCTATGTGTGAAGTTGCAGGACAATTAGAAATAAATCCCTATAGGCATGATTTCTACCCTTAGTGCAAAAAAATAAACCCCATCCCTTTTTTACTAAATCCGCGAGTTTATAAAAATTATTAGAGTCCAAAAGAAATAAAATTGGAATTACAAAGTACATCAAGAATCCTCAGCTACATACGAGCAGCCTAATTCAGACTTAATGTCTAATAATATGAGATTGAGCCACTTCCGAGATCTAGATTTCCAAGCCTTCTCTCATCTAGGTGTTTCAAAGATCGAAGAGATTTCAGGAACCCTAGGCAGTGCATACACCCAAGATGCTAATCAGAAAAAAGATTGAGTTGTGCAGTGTGGAAGGGCCATCCCTTATGTGTCCAAGTTCAGAGGGAGCTCAAGGGTCCCAAGGCAAGGCTCACACAAGAGGGGCAAAACCTAAGTTCTAAGAGTGAGTGCAAGTGCAATAAAAAGGGGGTAGGGAATACCCAGGCAGACTGATGGTCATGCCCAGCCATAAAGTAGATTGGCACAACCCTGACCAAACCTGTTAGTCAAATATTTAGAGAGTAAAGACCTATTGCAGGTCAAGCTATGGCCTGAGCAATAACTAGAATACTGTCAGGCCAAAGCTGTTACTCAGCACACACAATAAGGTAATAGGGATGGGAAACTGACAAAGCTTAGGGACCAAAGGGTCCAGTTCATATCCATAGACAATAACTTCAAATATCGCCATGTTTCTGAACCATAACTTAAAGCACATAAGGGGATACGAGGATTTGGGATTCATAAGGTAGCAAATAAATAACAAGTGACTGACAGAGTGCATACATAGATAAACACTAATTTACAAAGTAAAGAGAACATTTTACAACATGCTAGTAACATATCTTGACTGCAGAAACATTGGTAGAAGTGGACAGGAATGACAAACTGGAGCAATTTAGGAAAACATATTGTTGTTGAGGCTTGTAAATTAACTAGGACATACCAATAGAGAAGCAAAGTGCAGAAAGGTAAAGCACACACAAGTCCACAGTCTAACCTTCGCTTTCAGCCAGCCAGACAAAGCAACAACACAAGTAGTAGTAAAGAAAGAGAGAATTTTAAGTGTAAGAGTGTATTTTGAACTTAAGTTGTTCGTGTCTTTAAAGAAAAGAGGGTAGGGTATTTATAGTTTTTGAAAATGAGTAAAGAGTAGGGTAATAAGTAAAGTTTTAACACAAACATGGAAACAATCACAAGTCAGAATCAATTAACACAAGACTTCTCTTTAATCAAGGGATTGTTGTTCAAACGGATACTAACAGGGTCAAGATAAGGAAAGAAAATCAGTCTGTAAGCAGAATGGTTGTTGCCATAAAAGGAGTAGTAAAATCATACAGTAGGTATTTAAGTCCAAAAACAGGATTGTACTTGTTTTTGGAAAGGGTTTAGTAAGGCCAAACAAGGAAAGCGAATCAATTAACCCTTGACAGGAGAGTAAAAATCAGAATTTCACAAAAGGAAAAGTTTTAAAATCAATTATGAGTTTGAAAAATTAATCAAAGAAGGAATTCAATATATATAAATGAATGCACAAGTAATAGACACGTAAAGCCAAGTTATGGCAAAATAACTGCATATAGTAGTAACTAAAAAGAAGACATTCGAAGCATGATAGTTAAGTTTCAGTGTTTAACAATAGAGAAGAAGATCAGAAGCATGCAAAGAGTTGAGTGAAAAACCATAGTTGAGTTTGACAAGTAGTAAGAACTCAGAACCAAAATAAAAACATGAAAAAGAGAATTGAAGCACATTGCAATTTCAATAGACGAGTTGCACAAATAACTTCAAAGAAATCAAATAGTCCCAAAGAAACTAGGGTTTTCGAATATCAATCGAGTTTAGAGGAGATAAACAGATAAACAAATAAACAGATTCAGAATCTCAGATAAACCCCAAAAATTAGGGCTTTCACTATGCTAACTCAGATATAGAGGAAAGGTAAATCAAGCGAATATTAACAAACAGAAACTCAAACAAAATCACAAAATTAGAGTTTTCAACATGCTAACTCAGATAAAAAATAAGGTAAATCAAACAAATATTGACAAACAGACCAATAAATTCAAACAAAATCCTCCAAAAAAATTAGGGTTTTCAACATGCTAACTCCGATAGAAAACAACACAAACAAAACACAGTAAAACATGTCGAGAATCAGAGAAGAGATTCGAAATAACTTAAAGAAACTTCGAGAAAAATGCATAGAAGGTTCACACACACATAGATCCGGAGCAAATCTAAAAATAAATCGAAGGAATGTTAGAGATTAGGGTTTTGTAAGAAACCCAGGTAATGAGAAAGGCTTTGGAAACCATCGATCTGAGCAGAAAAGTCGAAGGTCGAACTTGAATAGCCATGACTGGCCGGACAAAGGTTGAATACGACCGGAGAACAGTCATCTAGCAAAGGCTTGGTCGGAACCCTTCAAGATCTGGTCATAGGACCTTTATAAACGAGCACGCAAAAGCCATGAGAGGCTAGTATAGGCTTCCGATGAGCCTGAGAAGCCATAGATTAGGGTTTCAGTGAGAGGCGGCGGCTAGGGTTTGAGGTGAGTTGAGAGAGGAGGGGATTCAGAGGTGGCGGTCGAGGAAAAATGAGGTAGGGTTTAGGGTCGTTTGAATTAAAAAAGGAAAGGGAAGAGGGGAGCCGTTGATCTTTCGGGGCCGGGTTTGGGTATGATAGGAAAGGGTATGGGTCGGGTTATAAGTGGAATTGGGCAGGGTAATTTGGGTTGAGTTGGGGTTAATTGGGGATTAAATTGATGCTATATTTGCAATTGAAATGGCTATGTGTTATGGCCGATTTTTTCCATTTAATTTATATAAAAATAGTTAAAAAATAATTTTAAACAAATTAAAAGTACTGAATTAATTAATAATATATAAACATTAATATAAAAATACTGGAAATAATTTTATAAGTGTAAAAATGCCATTAATCGTAATATAGGCTATAATTATAATTATATGTAATTTAATTTTAAAAATACCAAATAAATTCGTAAAAATATATATAAAAAATCGCCTTATCTATATTTTGGCATAAATATGAGAATAAAATAAGTTATTCCCCTAAAATGATGATTTTTGGAAAATAACTACTGGGTTTTGTTGACCTAAAATAGGCAATCAGTTGGTTTTAAAATTAAAAGAAATGCCAAAACCTTTGGATGTGCTTATATATGCACATATATGCTGTTCTGAAAATATTTTGGGTATAAAAACTTAGGGGAAAATTGGGTATCAACACATGTTTTCTGACTTGTCCCCAATTAAAAACGGTTGTGGTTAAGTGTTATTACTCACTGAGCTAGCGACTCACTCCCCACTATTTTTTTTTCCCAAGACATCAGTTGAGCGAGGGAGGATTTCGTTAATTAGAGTACACGATTTAAAAAAATTTTGATGAGCCCCGCACTTGTTCGCGTGGGCGAAGAGTTTATTTATTTGTTATGTTCTTTTCATTAAAACCCTTAGAGTTTCTCCATAGTCATTTTTTCTTGTGTCATGAGTATTAACTGATGAGGATTAGGAGATGCTTTGGTTGATATAGGTTGGTTCTGTTGTTGATTCTGAGACAGGGTAAATTTTTGGATAGTCCTAAAATAGGAAAAACTCTGGCCGATATTCTGTAAATTCCCGTTAAGGTTTGCTTTGGGATCCTACCCATTAGCACCGGTCATGGCCCTAATTTGGGTCGTGACAAAGTTGGTATCCGAGCCTAGGTCATTCTTGTGACTAATGGAGCACACGTCCGTAGTAGAATCTCAATTATGGTTATGTAGCCGGCCATTCCCATAATCGTAATTCTGCGAAGGCGTGATGGGATGTGTCTTGTATTTCTTTCTTATTCCTCCGTACGTGTATGGTGATTAAGGTCAAATAACTGCATCTGTCATTGTTATCATTTTCTTATATGACTTGGATCGATCACCTGATAGTAGAATTTGACTAGAGGTTCAAAGACATATAATACTGCCACTAGGTAGCCGTCCCTCTCCCGGTAAAGAAAAGCAATAGAAGTAGTAGACTAGGCCAATAAAAGGGGCGTTGTTCCATAATGAGAGTCTTACCTCTAAGATGGGTAATATAGTCCATTCCTAAAGTTAGTATGAGTTCACTATTATACTAATAGTTAAGTGGCATCACAAAGGTTCTTACTTTCATGGAAGGGGAAATTGAGATCTCGATGGATACAATTGATCGACAAGAGAAGAATGGGAATCAACAAAGGGCTCCAGACTCCTCAAATATTTAGATTAAGTATGGCACTGAGATAGTTTCTCTAATGAAGTTTCTAAAATTGAAACCACAAAGTTTACCATTTTTGTTAATGGCTAGCAACTTACACATTGGACAATATGACCAATACATGGTATGATAATGTACTGTTGAGAAGACGAATAGGAATGCACAACTGATTTGGAAATGAGTTCACTAGTTGTTAACAGAGGATTCAGAAGATAAAGGTACTAACAAATAATACCAGATTTCCCAATTATATAGATATACATTATCTCATTTTTAAAGACTAACATATGGAAATGCTTAACCTTCTAGACATGGTTGTAATCCCATATATGGATAATATGACCTATTTTGTTATCGTTAAGTGTATTAGAAAGATTGAAAACATGGACAGGATAGGCATAAAACTAAAGTTTGATGGGAGAAGAACAAGACTTGGCAATTTTCCGATACGCATTTAAATGGTCGTCGAAAAAATTTGGTATGTGAGATATTGACATGATCTTTATGGGTTGTTGCTTATGTGGGAGAATCTGAGTTAATTAAATATGCTCAACAAGCTTGTATTCAAGTTGAGAATAGAGATATACTAGTTGACTTGATATTACTTAATGTGTTCTATTTAATATATTGACGGGTACATACTTATTATCTTCTTGCCGAGCTATCCTCAATTGTTAGGAAATATAATTAAATTTGAGATACCGAATTAACCCTATTTTATTCTAAACGGGGGTCAAGTTCCAAATATTGGTAAAGTCATCTCTTTTATCAAATCTCAACGATTACTAAAGAAAGATTATTTCGGTCTCTTGGCAATGATAAGGGACACAAGAGAATAACACTTAGTTTGAAAAAGTACCCATGGTGAGAATCCTCCAATATATTTCCTCGAGAATTTACCAAGACTCTCACCAATACAAGAAATAGATTTCGTTGTTGACTTAGTACCTGACATGCTGCCCATAGTGATACCCCCATATAGTGTGGCACTAGCAGAATTGCTAGAGATAAAAGAACAATTGCTAGATTTATTAGAAAAGAGTTTTTTTTAAAATCGAGTTTATTACCAATGGGTGAACCGATATTGTTTGTAGAAGAAGAATAAAATGACTCCATACAATGTGCATTGACTGCTAGTACAAAATAAGATAATAATACATAATGAATACCCATAATTCATATAGAAGTCCTGCTTAATTAGTTATAATGAGCTGCTCGCCTTGTGAGATTGCTCGTTGCTTCTGGTTATTATCAACTCAGAAACGGAAAGGAAGATATTCCTAAGAAAACCTTTAGGACTCACCACTGTATTATGCATTCTTACGATGCTTCAGACTGACAAATTTTCCAGCCGCATTCATGAACTTAATGAACAAGGTGTACAAGTTGTTTCTGGACAGACATGTCGATGTATTTATAGATAATATTCTAGTATGTTCTAATACCTAAGAAGAATATGAGGATCATTTGAGAATTGTGTTGCAACCATAGAAATCGACATATTGTTAAGTTCTCAAAAATAATTTTTGCTAGACTTTGTAGCATTCCTCAACCATGTTATATCAAGGAATGAGATTATGATGGATCCTAAGGAGACAAGCATTTCAGCAATATCCAAGACCCATTATTCCTATAGAGCATCGTAACTTCTTAGGTTAGGTAGGCTATTTTAGGAGTTTGGTGCATGATTTGTCTTAAAAAAAAAGCTTCTCTAACCATGATAACATAGAAGAACTTGAAGTTTCAGTAGGCGGAGAAAAGTGTATAGATGCTTTCATAAGCTCAAGACATATTTGATCGACACACCAATGTAAGCATTACTACTAGATTTCAGAGATATTTGAATATTTTGTAAAGGTGGTGATTGGAACTACTCAAAGACTATAATTGTACTATTCTCTATCATCCTCGAAAAATATTTGTTGTGGCTGATGCGTTGAGTAAAAAAATTCATGGGTTGTTTGATATATATATATATATATATATATATATATATATATATATATATATATATATATATA
>MU754038.1:2281-25072 GCA_026770625.1 Nicotiana glauca
TATATATATTCCTTTTAGCCGGAGTATGTTAAAGCGCCGTGAAAAAAGAGGTGTGACACCCGAAACACACCCGAGGGCCCCGGGACCCCAACCAATCACACCAACTAGTCCCAAAATACATTACGGACTTGCTCGAGGCTTCAAATCACATCAAACAATGCCAAAATCATGAATCAACCCCCAATCCAAGCTTTATGAACTTTAGAACTTCTACTTTCGATGTTTGAACCTATCCAATCACGTTCAATTGACCTCAAATTTTGCACACAAGTCATATTCGATATTACGGACCTACTCCAACTTTCGGAATCGGACTCCGATCCCGATATCAACAAGTCTACTTCCGGTCAAACTTCTCAAAAAACCTTCAAATTTCTATCTTTAGCCAAATGACTCCAAAATGACCTGCGGATCTCCGAATTCACTTCCGATAGCCCTCCCAACACCAGAATCACCATACGGAGCTATTCACAGACTGAAAATTCCAAACGGACATCGATAACACTAAAATGAACTTCAAGGCAAACTTATAAAATTTCTTCCAAAATGCTAACTTCTACAATAGGCGCCAAAATACTCCCGGGTCATCCAAAATCCGACCCAAATGTACACCCAAGTCTGAAATCATCATATGAACCTGGTGGAACCTTCAGATCCCGATTCCGAGGTCGTTTACTCAAAAATCCCGTCCTAGTTAATTTTTTAACTTTAAGCTTCCGAAATGAGAATTCTCTTTCCAAATCAACTCTGAACTTGCTGAAACTTAATTACGACCATGTGTACAAGTCATAATACCTAAAATGAAGTTGTTCATGGCCTGAGACTGTTGAACGACGTGCTAGAGCTCAAAACGGCCAGTTGGTCGTTACAAGTGATCATTTAATTTTTTTTTATGGCAACTTGATCATATATATATATATATCTAAAATGTTTCGAAAAAAATATTTCCCGTCCATTTTTATGACAATATGAAATAATTTTTATATATTTTTCTAATTACCTAACTATTTGGCGAAAGTTGCTCTCTCTTGCCATTCTCTTAACTATATTAACTCAGAGCATTAATTCAAAAAATTCGGAGAACCTTTGCTCAACAGGAAAAGGTATTTGCATAAATTTTACTTAAAGCAATAATATAAAAGATATATTAGTTTGATAAAATACAAATAAAAAAATAAAAAATATTTCAAAATCAAGGGATGTTAGATTTGAACTATTGATTCTGCCTTGGTTTAATAGTACTTATATTCTGTTATCTAATTAATGCTTACTTGTCACGACTCGGATTTTTCACCTTTAGGAGTCGTGATGATGCCTACTCGTAAAAACTAGGCAAGCCGAGAAATATAGAAATCACTAACTCTTCTATTTTAACCCTTTTTAACCATTTAAATTAACAGGTAATCAACATTGAAATATTAACGATAAATAAAACTCAAACGGAAGACTTAATCTGATATAATAATTAAAACTAGTACGACACTGCCAACATACGTCTTTACCTAGAATCTAGTGTCACAATATCATGCACTGACTATGATTACTACAACCAATATCTGAAAGAAATACAATCTGTCTGGAAATCAAATGAAAATAGAGTACATAATAAGATAGAAGAGAACGCTGGGCCTGCAGACGCCTGTAGGACTACCTCGGGATCTCTAGCTGGACTGAAGGCAGCCTCCCCAAGTGCTACTGTCCAAAAGCTGCTCCGGGATCTGCACATAGTGCAGAGTATAGCATCAGCACAATCGACCCCATGTGCTGGTAAGTGCCTGGCCTAACCCCAGCAAAGTAGTAACGAGGCTAGGACCAGACTCCAGATAAACCTGTGCAGTTATATAATATGCAGCGGAAAATAAAACAGAAATAACCAAATAAATATGGGAGGGGTACATGCTGCGGGGAAAATATCAAGTCCAGCAATAATTTAATAGAAATAGAAAAGAACAATTTAAGATCTACAGCAATCAATAATAACACTGTTGTGGCGTGCAACCCGATCCCTATCATTTAACACTAATGTAGCATGCAACCCGATCCAACTGTATCATTGTTGCGGCGAGCAACCCAATATATTTATATCATTGTTGTAGTGTGCAACCCGATCCATTTATATCATTGTTGGGGCATGCAGCCCGGTCCATTTATATCATTGTTGCGGCATGCAATCTGGTCCATTTACATTATTATTGTAGCCTGCAACCCGATCCATTTATATTATTGTTGCGGCGTGCAACTCGATCCAAATATAAAAATTTTGCGACGTGCAACCCGATACAAATATACAATCAACAAAAATCATAATGACCAGGGATCAATAAGGAACTACACTATCCCGGCAAAGGAATCGACACTATAATTAAATACGTCCTGGTAAGGGAGAAACAGCTATAACTAATCTTGTACCAACATCTAGCTAACTCAGCTAACACCAATACTCAATCATAAGTAATTTCCACGAGAACAATCTAAATCTTTGCTCAATACCGAGAATCATCAATTTAAGCATCTGTAGTATTACTTAAGAACACAATAATTCACAATTTAAGACTTACGGTTATGCTTGACACCAACATATAGATACTCGTCACTATACCTATACGTCATACTCAACAAGAAGCAAATAGCAAATAGGACACAAATCCTAATCTCTCAAGCTAAGGTTAAATCGAACATTACCTTGAACTTCTACGGAGAACTCAAACCTCAAACACGGCTTTTCCTTTTGAATTTGGCTCCAAATCAATCGTATCTAGACATAATCGACTTAATAACATCAATAAATGCTAAACAATCCAATTCCAATGCTTAATTATAGCTTCCCCATCATTATTCCCAAAAGTCAAAAATTGACCCCAGGCCCGCTTGGTCAAAACATGAGGTTCGGACTAAAACCCGATCACCCATTCACCCACGAGTCCGAATATATAATTTGTTTTGAAATCCAACCCCAAAACGAGGTCAAATTCCCAAATAATCAAAAAGCCCTAACTCTACCCAAATCCCTAGTTTTCTACCCTTAATCTCATATTTTAGGCCTAGAAATCTAGTGGGTGTTGATAAAAATGGAAGAAAACAAGCTTAGGATTACAAACCTATGAAGCTATGGTGAAGTTCCTCTTCAAAAATCGCCCAAGAGGTGTGGAGAAGAAGAAGTTTATGGAAAATGATGGAATTCCTGTAATACATTCTGTTTTTTAACTTAAAATAACTGGGGCGTTCGCGACAGGCTCATCGTGTTCGCGATGAATTGAGCCTGAGTGACCTTGGTGTTCGCAAAAATAGGCTCGCATTCGCGGAGCAATAACCCCTCGAGCCTTTGTGTTCGCGTCCAGGTGGTCGCGTTCGGGTAGGGTATAATACCCTCCCCCTACCCAGGCTCATAAGCCTTCGCGTTCGCGATACCAAGCCCGCGTTCCCGAAGGGAAGACCCCCCAAAGCTTCGCATTCGCGGCCTGGGTCTCGCGTTCCGGTAGAACGAAATTTCCTTCAGCATGAATAACTCATTGTGTTCATGAGGGTCCTCCTGCAAATGCGAAAAAGAAATGCCAGAACACCAGAAACTGAAAAACCTGCAACTTTTTATGAGTTCAAAACCTTTCGAAACACATCTGAAACTCATCCGAGCCCTCGGGGCTCCAAACCAAACATATGTACTAACTCAAAAATATCATATGAACTTACCCGTGCAATCAAATCGCCAAAATAACCTTTTAAATAATGAATTAAACCTCAAAATCAATGAAATTTTTCAAAACTTCTTTAAACATCAAATTTTGCATTTAAGGTCTGAATCACGTCAAATGGATCCCGTTTCTTACCAACTTTACTGACAACACATATAAATCACATTGAACCTGTACCGGGCTCTAGAACCATAATTCGAGCATGATACCACAGATTTCACATAACATTACACTTTCAAAAATCTTTATATTTTTCAAAAAATAATTTCTTTTTAAAAAGTTATTTCTCGGGCTTGGGACCTCAGAATTCGATTTCGGGCATACGCCCAAGTCCCCATATTTTTTCACGGACCCTCCAGGATCGTCAAATCACGGGTCCGGGTTCGGGTCCATGTCCGTTTACTCAAAATGTTGACCGAAGTCAACTTAAATGCATTTTAAGTCAAAATTTTAATATTTTCACAGATTTTTTACATAATAGCTTTCAAGCTATGCGCCCGGACTGTGCATGCAAATCGAGGTGAAGCTAAAAGAGGTTTTTAAGGCCTCGAGACGCAGAATTTATTTTAAAAATAAGTGATGACTTTTTGGGTCATCACATTCTCCACCTCTAAAATAACCGTTCGTCCTCAAACGGACATAAGAAGTAAGTACGTGAGTCGGGGAAAAGATGGGGATAACGGCTATGCATATCGAACTTGGACTCCCAGCTCGATGCCTCAGTAGACTGACCTCTCCATTGAACATGAACAGAAGGAAAACTCTTCGATCTCAACTGACGAACATGCCGGTCTAGAATAGCTACCAGCTTCTCCTCATAGGACAAGTCCTTGTCCAACTGTACAGTGCTAAAATCTAACACGTGGGATGGATCGCCGTGATATTTCCGAAGCATGGACATATGAAACACTGGATGCACGACTGATAAGATAGGCGGCAATGCAAGTCTATAAGCCATCTCTCCCACTCGATCAAGGATCTCAAACGGTCCAATGAATCTAAGGCGAAGCTTTCCCTTCTTCCCAAATATCATCACGCTCTTCATAGGCGACACTCGAAGCAATACCCGCTCACTGACCATGAAAGCTAAATCTCGAACCTTGCGGTCGGCATAACTTTTTTGCCTGGGCTGAGCTGTACGAAGCATATCTTGAATGATCCTAACCTTGTCCAAGGCATCCTAAACCAGATCCGTACCTAACAACCGAGCCTCCCCCGGCTCAAACCACCCAACCGGAGACCGACACCGCCTACCATATAAAGCCTCATAAGGAGCTATCTGAATACTCGACTGGTAGCTATTGTTGTAGGCAAACTCTGCTAAAGGCAAAAACTAATCCCACTAGCCTCCAAAGTCGATGACACAAGCTCAGAACATATCCTCCAAAATCTGAATAGTCCACTCGGACTGCCCGTCCGTCTGAGGATGAAATCTTGTGCTCAACTCAACCCGTGTGCCCAACACTCGCTGAACTGCTCTCCAAAAATGTGAGGTAAACTACGTACCTTGGTTCAAAATAATAGACACGGGCATACCATGAAGACGAATAATCTCCCGGATTAGATCTCAGCTAACCTCTCGAAAGAATAGGAAACTGCCAATGGAATGAAATACGCTAACTTGGTCGGCCTATCAACAATAAACCACACTGCATCGAACTTCCTCTGAGTCCGTGGGAGTCCAACAACGAAGTCCATAGTGATCCGCTCCCACTTCCACTCACGAATCTCAATCTTCTGGTACAAACCACCAGGCCTCTGATCCTCATACTTAGCCTGCTGGTAATTCAAACACTGAGCCACATATGCAACAATATCCTTCTTCATTCTCCGCCACCAATAATGTTGCCGCAAATCCTGATACATCTTTGCGGCGCCCGGATGAGTAGAGTACCGGGAGCTATGGTCCTCCTCTAAAATCAACTCTCAAAGTCCATCCACATTAGGCACACAAACTCGACCCTACAATCTCAAAACTCCATCATCACCTAAGGTAACCTGCTTGGCACCTTCGTGCTGCACCGTGACTCTAAGGACACACAAATGGGGATCATCATACTGCTGATCAGGGATATGCTCCAATAAAGAAGAACAAGCGACCGTGTAAGCTAACACATGACTACACTCGAAAACATCCAGCCTCACAAACTGATAGGCCAAATCTTGAACATCCCAAGCAAGCGGTCTCTCACCGACCGAAATATAAGCAAGACTGCCCATACTGGTTGACTTCCTACTCAAACCATCGGCCACCATATTGGCCTTTCCCGAATGATATAAGATGGTGATATCATAGTATTTCAACAACTCCAACCACCTTCTCTACCTCAAATTCAATGCTTGAACAAATATTGTAGACTCTTGTGATTTATGAACACCTCACATGCCATGCCATATAGATAATGCCTCCAAATATTTAACGCATGAAGAATGGCTGCTAACTCCAAATCATGAACCGGATAGTTCTTCTCATGAATCTTCAATTACCGCGAAGCATAAGCAATGATCTTGCCATCCTACATCAATACTGCACCTAGCCCAATACGAGATAAATTATAATAAATTGTATATGGCCCTGAATCTGTGGGCAAAACCAATACAGGTGCCGTATTCAAAGCTGTCTTGAGCTTCTTAAATCTCGCCTCACACTCGTCTGATCATCTGAACTGGGTACTCTTCTGAGTCAACCTGGTCATCGAGGCTGCGATAGATGAAAACCCTTTACAAACCGACGATAGTAGCATACCAACCCCAAGAAACTCCGAATCTCTATCGCTGATATTGGTTTAGGCCAATTCTTGACTATCTCAATCTTCTTCGGATCAACCTGAATACCCTCTGCTAATATAACATGACCCATGAATGCAACTGAACTCAACAAAAACTCATACTTCAAAAACTTTGCATACAACTGACTATCCCTCAGAGTCTAAAGAACCACTCGAAGGTGCTGCTCGTGCTCCTCCCGGCTGCGGGAATATGTCAAAATATCATCAATGAAGACTATCACGAACGAATCCAAATAAGGCCTGAACACTTGGTTCATCAAATCCATAAAAGATGCTGGGGCATTTGTCAACCCGAATGACATCATAAAGAACTCATAATGCATGTACCGAGTGCGGAAAGCTATCTTAGGGACATCGGATGCCTTAATCCTCAACTGATGGTAGCCAAATCTCAAGTTAATCTTTGAAAATAACTTGGCACCCTAAATCTGATCAAACAAATCATCATTCCTCGGCGGCGGATACTTATTCTTAATCGTAACCTTGTTTAATTGTCGGTAATCAATACACATCCGCATCGATCCATCCTTTTTCTTGACCGACAACACTGTAAGTGAAACATTGGGTCTAATAAAACCCTTCTCAAGCAAGTCTTGCAACTGCTCCTTCAACTCTTTCAACTCAGGCGTGGCCATACGATATGATGGTATAGAAATGGGTTGAGTGTCCGAAGCCAAATTAATGCAGAAATCAATATCCCTGTCGGGTGGCATACCCGACAGGTCTGAAGGAAATACCTCAAGAAACTCCAAACAACGGGCACAGAAACAATAGAAAGGACCTCAGCACTAGAATTGCGAACATAAGCCAAATAGGCAAAACACCCCTTCTCAACCATACGCCGAGCCTTCACATAAGAGATAACACTACGGGTAGAATAACCTGGAGTCCATCTCCACTATAAATAAGGTAAACCCGGTAAGGCTAAGGTCACAGTCTTGGCATGATAGTCCAAGATAGCGTGGTAAAGTGATAACCAGTCCATCCCCAATATAACATCAAAATCAACCATGTCCAGAAGTAACAAATATGCACGAGTCTCAAGACTCCCAATCACCACAATACAAGAGCGATGGACTCAATCTACCATAATAGAATCATCTACTGGTGTAGCCACATATATAGGGGCACTCAAGGAATCACTAGGCATGACCAGATACTGTGCAAAATAAGATGACACATAGGAGTAGGTAGATCTTGGATCAAATAAAAATAAAGAATCTCTACCACAGACCAAAATAATACATGTGATAACTGCATCGGAAGCCTCAGCCTCAGCCTCAGCCTCAGGCCTGGCTGGAAGAGCATAACATCAGGGTTGGGCCCCCTACCCTGGACTACATCCCTGGGACGGCCTGCAGCTGGCTGGCCTCTACCTCTAGCGGTCTGAGCTCTACCTCTAACACGTCTACCTCTACCTCTAGTGCCTTTACCCCAACCTCTAGCTGGCTGGGCAGGTTGTGGAACACCTGGTACCTGAACCATAGCATGGGAACCCTGCTGCTGCGACTGAGTACCCACCAATCTCAGATAAGCCCTCCGGATATGACCATACTCACCACACTTATAGCATCTACTTGAGTGCTGCGGCTGAGGAAATTGAGACTGATCCTGGCGAACTAAATGACCATCCCGAAAACTCTGGAGCGGCGGTGCACTGATAGGAGATGGTGGTGCATTGTAGGACTGCTGATCAGAATACTGCATAGGAGAACCACGGCCACCTGAAGCACCGTGAGAAACCTGAAGTGCTGATTGAAAGGGCCTAGGAGGATGGCCTCTACTATATGAATCCCTGCCTCCAGACGAGGTACCACTGAATCTGCCTGAATGATAGGGACTCTTGTCCGACCCATGACCACCTCCCTGCGATAGAACCATCTCCACTCTCCTGACCACATTGACCGCCTCCTGGAAAGTAATCTCACTCCCAGTCTCCCTATCCATCTGAAGTCGAATCAGTTGAATAAGCCCCTCAATGAACCTCCTTACCCCCTCTCTCTCTCTCTCGGTGGGAAGTATGACAAGAGCATGACGAGCCAAGTCGATGAATCTGGTCTCATACTGAGTAACAGTCGTAGAACCCTGCTGGAGATGCTCAAACTGCCTCCGATATGCCTCTCTCTGAGTGATGGGGAGAAACTTCTCCAGAAATAGTTGAGTAAACTGCTCCCAAGTCAAAGCTGGTGATACGGCTGGTCTAGCCAAGCAATAATCTCTCCACCAAGTCTTTGTGGAACCAGATAAGCAAAAAGTAGCAAAATCAACTCTATTGGTCTCCACTATCCCCATGTTTCTGAGAACCTCATGATAGTTGTCTAGATAATATTGGGGATCCTCAGAAGATGCACCACTGAAAGCAGTAGTGAAGAGCTTGGTGAACCTTTCCAATCTTCACAAAGCATCGACAGACATAGCTGCTCCATCACTGGTCTGAGCTACCACACCCGTCTGAACTACTCCACCTGGCTGAGCTGCTGGAGTCTGAAACTGGGGAGTCATCTACTCCGGAGTACGAGTAGCAGGAATCTCGGCTCCTCCTCCAGCTTGAGAGAAAACTGGTTCTACATGAAGCAAGCCTGCCTGGGTGACACTCTCCATAAGACCTACTAGATGGACTAGAGCATCTTAGAGTACCGAGATAGCAATAAACCCCTCTGGGACTTAAGATGGGCCCAACAAATCTGTTTGGGCCAGAACCTCATCATAAAGGTCAACTTGAGGCTTTGCCGCTGGTGCTGCTACTCTAGGCTGAGCTCTGCCGTTGCCTCGGCCTCGCCCTCTGCCCCTTGTGGGAGCTATTGTTGGGGGCTCGAGCTGCTAATCGGTGGATGAGGAAGCGCGTGTTCTCGCCATCCGTAGAAGAACAGAGTAGAAATTCAATTAGCATTGAGAAACCAAATCGCACGACAAGAAAGAATAAATGTGAAGTGTTTCCTAACTCTATAGCCTCTGGGGGATAAATACAGACGTCTCCGTACCAACCCATCAGACACTACTAAGCTTGTCCGTGAATTGTGAGACCTATATAACCTAGAGCTCTGATACCAACTTGTCAAGATCCAAATTTCCCACCATCGGGAGTCGTGATAGCGCCTACTCGTAGAATCTAGGCAAGCCACGAAATATAGAAATCACTAACTCTTCTATTTTAACACTTTTTAACCATTTAAATTAACAGGTAATCAACATTGAAGTATTAACGATAAATGAAAATCAAGCGGAAGACTTAATCTGATAGAATAACTAAAAACAGTACGACACTGCCAACATACATCTCTACCCAAAATCTGGTGCCACAATATTATGGACGGGCTATGATTACTACAACCAATGTCTGAAAGAAATACAGTCTGTCTCGAAATCAAATGAAAACAGAGTACATAATAAGATAGAAGAGAACGCCGGGCCTGCAGACGCCTGCAGGACTACATCTGGATCTCTAGCTGGACTGAAGGCAGCCTCCCCAAGTGCTACTGTCTAAAAGCTGCTCCAGGATCTGCACATAGTGCATAGTCTAGCATCAGCACAACCGACCCCATGTGCTGGTAAGTGTCTGGCCTAACCCTGCCGAAGTAATGACGAGACTAGGACTAGACTAAGATAAACCTATACAGTTATATAATATGCAGCTGAAAATAAAACAAAAATAAACAAATAAATATGGGGGAGGGTACATGCTGGGGGGAAAATATCAAGTCCAGCAGTAATTTAAGAGAAATATAAGAGAACAATTTAAGATCTACAGTAATCAATAATAACATTGTTGCGGCGTGCAACCCGATCCAACTTTATTATTGTTGTGGTGTGCAACCTGATCCATTTATATCATTGTTGCGACGTGCAACCCGATCCATTTATATCATTATTACGGCGTGCAACCCGATCCATTTATATTATTATTGTGGTGTGCAAGCCGATCAATTTATATTATTGTAGCGGCGTGCAACCCGATCAAAATATAACAATGTTGCGCAACTCAGTACAAATATACAATCAACAACAATCATAACAAGAGTCCCAGCAAGGGATCAATAATGAACTACACTATCCCGGCAAGGGAATCGACAGTATAAGTAAATACGTCCCAGCAAGGGAGAAATAACTATAACCAATCTTGTTCCAACATCTAGCTACCTCAGCTAACACCAATACTCAATTATAAGCAATTTCCACGAGAACAATCTAAATCTTTGCTCAATACCGAGAATCATCAATTTAAGCATCCGCAGTGTTACTTAAGAACACAATAATTCACAATTTAAGACTCACGGTCATGCTTGATACTAACGTATAGATACTCGTCACCATACCTATATGTCGTACTCAACAAGAAGCAAATAGAAAATAGGACACAACTCTTAATCCCTCAAGTTAAGGTTAGACCGAACACTTATCTCGAACTTCCACAGCCAACTCAAACCTCAAACACCGCTTCTCCTTTTGAATTTGGCTCCAAATCAGCTGTATCTAGACATAATCGACTTAATAACATCAATAAACGCTAAACAGCCCAATTCTAATACTTAATTATAGCTTCCCCATCATTTTTTCCAAAAAGTCAAAAATGACCCCGAGCCCGCTTGGTCAAAACATGAGGTTCGGACCAAAATCCGATCACCCATTCACCCACGAACCCGAATATATAATTTATTTTAAAATCCGACACCAAAACGAGGTCAAATTTCCAAATAATCAAAAAGCTCTAACTCTACCCAAATCCCTAATTTTCTACCCTTAATCTCATGTTTTAGGCCTAGAAATCTAGTGGGTGTTGAAAAAAATGGAAGAAAACGAGCTTAGAATTACATACCTATGAAGCTATGGTGAAGTTCCTCTTCAAAAATCTCCCAATAGGTGTGGAGAAGATGAAGTTTATGAAAAATGATGGAATTCCCGTAATATATTCTATTTTTGAACTTAAAATAACTGGGCGGATTTTTGGTCTATGCGTTCACCACAGGCTTATCGCATTCGCGACAGGCTCATCGCATTCGCGATGAATTGAGTCTGAGTGACTTTCGCGGTTCGCGGAGCACTAACCCCTCGAGCCTTCGCATTTGCGTCCAGGTGGTCGCGTTCGCATAGGGTATAATACCCCTCCCCCTGCCCAACCTCATAAGCCTTCTCATTCGCGATACTAGGCCTGCGTTCGCAAAGGGAAGACCCCCCAAAGCTTCGCGTTCGCCGCCTGGGTCTCGAGTTCGCGTAGAAGGAATTTCCTTTAGCATGAATAACTCATCACGTTCGTGAGGGTCCTCCCGCGAACGCGAAGAAGAAAATGCCAGAATACCAAAAACTAAAAACTCTGCAACCTTTTCTGAGTTCAAAACCTTTCGAAACACATCCGAAACTCACCCGAGCTCTCGGGGCTCCAAACCAAACATACGTACTAACTCAAAAACATTATATGAACTTACCCGTGCGATTAAATTACCAAAATAACCTCTTAAATAACGAATTAAACCTTAAAATCAATGAAATTTCTCAAAACTTCTTTAAACAAGAAATTTTGCATTTAAGGTCCGAATCTCGTCAAATGGATTCCGTTTCTTACCAACTTTACCGACAATATATATAAATCACATTGAACATGTATCGGGCTCCGAAACCATAATACGGGCCTGATGCCACATATTTTACATAACATTTCACTTTCAAAAACCTTTATATTTTTCAAAAAATAATTTTTTTTAAATTTATTTTTCAGACTTGGGACCTCGGAATTCGATTTCGGGCATAAGCCCAAGTCTCATATTTTTCCACGGACCCTCCAGGACCTTCAAATCACTGGTCCGGGTCCATTTACCCAAAATATTGACCGAAGTCAACTTAAATACATTTTAAGTCAAAATTTCAATATTTTCACAAATTTTTCACATAATAGCTTTTCGGCTATGCACCCGGACTGTGCACGCAAATCGAGATTAAGCTAAAAGAGTTTTTTAAGGCCTCGAGACACAGAATTTATTTTTAAAAATAACTGATGACTTTTTGGGTCATCGCAACTTTATTTTATCTTTGGAAGGGAACCATGAATATTTTCCTTAATTAAACCATGAATACGTTCTTTTCTCTAATTAATACTTACTTTGAATCATCACTTAAAGTAAATCATTTATCATATAATATTACTCGAAATATGGTAATTATAAGTTACAAAATATGCAATTCCTCATAGATATATTTTTTAATTATTGATTAGATCCAAAGAATATTTGTTAATAAATTTTTTCATTGTTATACAAATAGAATCCAACAAATAGATTACATAAAATTGTCATGTGGCTTCATTTTAGCTTGCTACTTGGCTTAATCACATTATTCACTGCTCTCATTTTAATATAATATAGATATAGATACTTGCTAAAAAATTGGTACCTATCTCTAGTGAAAAAGATTGTTTTCTGATTGATGATAGGTGATAATAGGTAAATTAGACTATAATTAGGCCCTAAAGAACCATATTTTTGTATAGCTTTTACGGTAAAAAATGATAACAAAATGCTCTGATTAGTATTTTTCATGCTTTGCAGGCTATATACAATAAAAAAAAGTCTGTGGAGTACTTTTGGGATAATTACGAAGAAAAGGAGACCAATCATACAATATCCACAAAGTGCACCAAGCGAAGGGACAAAACCAGAACTGAAGCTGGTCTGCCTCTGTCCGGGCGTAACCGCGGTAGGATCGCGGCAGAACACTATTGCAGATTCTAAAGGACACTCTGGCCGCGGTCCTGGCGTAACCGCGGTAGGACCACGGCAAGACGCGTAAACTTCAGGGACCAAAATGCAAAATACGGGATTTTAAGCCCTAAACCCTATATTAAACGAAGGAAGCCGGCCAAGAAAGAGGAGGACGCCACTTTGGAGTAAAAACACACACGGGGTCGTGAGGAAGTGGAGAATTCTTAGTTTTCTTCATTACATCATGAGTGGCTAAACACCCATTGTTCTGGGGTTGTGAGTTAGCCATGAATATTGTTGTTTGATATTAGCTTGACCTTGATTATAATTCACCAATATATGGTTATTTCTTCAATTCTGCATTTAATTTCTTAATTGTCTGGCCAATAGTTAGGTTCTATTTACTATCTATGTTATGTCTGGGAAAGTCATGTTTAGATTAGAGAAGAATTAAAGAGAGCATGATTTTAACCCTTAGGGGGAGCGGATTTGTTGTTAGGATAGGAATATACCTAGTCACCGTGCTTAGTTAAATATCGTAATCTTATGCATTCTTAATTGATTGATTTCATAGGAATATAGGCATTAATCTATTGAGAATAGGTGAGTGGTACTTCGGGAGAAGGCTATAAGAGCATTTATCGATTAATTAGCAACCATGGTTGAATTATATGAAAGGAAGAGTTATTTATAACACAATACGAATGGTGAATCGATCACAACCCTGGAATACTTGTCTCTATTGAATACATAACAATCAATTCGTTACTTGATAATTTAGTATTACTTAGAATCGTAGTATAGTATAATCATATTATTGGACTTTGATTTTAGCTGGACTGAATAACAATTTTAGTAATTCCGTGAGTAGTTTACACAAGTCTCTGTGCGTTCAACACTCAACTTATCATTATATATGTGGGTCCAATCTGAAGCTAGAAAGCGGTTCTTACATTATGTGAACTTCTATTACTGGGATGAGCCCTATTTGTTCAAGCAATGTACTGATCAGTTGATGAGGAGATGCATTCCTGAAAAACAGGTGGAATTAGTGTTGTGTGATTGTCACGCATCACCTTATGGGGGCCATCATAGAGGAGATAGAACAGCTGCAAAGGTGTTACAATCTGGTCTCTTTTGGCCAACCTTATTCAAGGATGCGCATGCATTCGTTAAGAAGTGTGACTAATGTCAGAGAACGGGAACAATCATAAGGAAGCATGAGATGCCTTTGAATAATATTCTAGAAGTTAAGCTTTTTGATGTGTGGGGGATAGATTTTATGGGGTCATTTCCACCATCCAGAGGAAATAAATACATTTTGCTAGCTGTTGACTACGTGTCAAAATGGGTGGAGGCAACTGCTTTTCCAACCAATGATGCCATGGTGGTAGCTGCTTTGTGAAAAAGAACATATTCTCGAGATTTGGGACTCCACAGGCCTTAATCAGTGACGAAGGGACTCATTTTTGCAATCGATTGTTGAATAACCTTCTTGCTAAATATGGAGTCTGCCACAAGGTTGCTACACCATATCATCCGCAGACAAATGGGCAAGCTGAGGTGTCAAACCGAGAAATCAAGCAAATATTAGAGAAGACGATAAGTGTGAATAGGAAGGATTGGGCTGCAAAGTTGGATGATGCCTTGTAGGCGTATAGGAATGCATATAAAACACCAATTGGAGCATCCCCTTACAAGCTGGTTTATGGGAAGGCCTGCCACTTGCCCGTTGAGCTCGAACACAAAGCATATTGGGTCATTAAGAAGTTGAACATGGACCTTGAAGCCACAGGTGAGAAAAGACTTATGCAGTTGAATGAGTTAGACGAGTTCAGGTTGCATTCTTACGAAAATGCCAAGCTATATAAAGAAAAGACCAAACGATGGCATGACAAGCATATCAAGCCACGTCACTTTAAGCCAGGCCAACAGGTATTGTTATTCAATTCTAGACTGCGACTGTTCTCTGGAAAGCTAAAGTCGAGATGGTTAGGTCCTTTTGAGGTGGTGAGAGTCACCCCTTATGGTTCAATCGAGCTACGAGCTTTAAATGGTGAGAGGACATTCTTGGTGAATGGTCATAGAGTCAACCATTACTGGGAAGGAATGATTGATCATGAAAAGACCAAGGTTTTACTCGCTAATGAGTAAGCGAGACTCTGCGTCGTGCCACGACGTTAAATCAAGCGCTAGTTGGGAGGCAACCCAACATGTATATCTTTTAGTTATTGATTTTTTTTAGTGTCAAGTTTTGTGTTGTTTTTGTTTTATAGAGTAGGGGAAGTCTGAGTACCCAAAGTTGAAGCTGAGGAGCATGTTTGAGCTTAAGTGTGGGGTCGTCCCGACCCTTAATATTGAGGATCATGTCCGAGCTAGGCCCGAGAGGGTCTCAGGGAGTATTTCTCACCCTTATTTTAATATTTCTCTATGTTCATGCATCGAGGACTATGCATAATATAAGTGTGGGGTGGGGAAACTACTTTCAGACTTTTCCCGACGATGGATCTTTTGGACAATTTTCTTGAGTGATAAAAGTCCGATTTAATAACATCAAAAATATTTTTATTTTTATTTTATTTTATTTTATTAAATAGCTAGGTAGTATTTTTTGGTTTTTCTTTAGGCACCGGTTCTTTTCCAAGGATGTAGCTCGAACCGGGCATTTTAATTTCTTTTTAGGAGTAGTTTAGGAAGAAACTGAGTCGTTCTGAGATACTCATTGACATGATTGATGCTGGCACATTAGGCTATGACATACATTCTATTTTCCCGTGCACTTGGTTTGAATTGTGAAGCCTAAGTAAAGTAAATAGCCTGTTTTGTGACGCCTTTTCTTAGTTGTTTGACTTTTATGCCACATAGTGCAAGGTTGTTTAAAGTTCTCAATTATGCATGCTTTCTTGACTTGAGAGCTAAACAGAACCGTCTTGATTGAGTCATGTGCAACGTGTGCGTGAGGATTTGTGATTTTCTGTGCTATCCTGTATAGTCTAGAACTTGCCCCGTGTGTTAATTGAAGCGAAATTGTAAGTTGTGCTAATCTAGGAGATGATGTAAGTATTTTCTTGCTTGATCATGGATGTGCTTGTCATATAAAAATAAAATTTTCTGTTGCTAGCCCCTTTGAGCTTATAGACCTTTCTTTGGCACCCACATTACAAGCCATACCCTTTTTTTTGTTCTTAATTTGATATTGATTGAACATGTACCTCCTAAGGCACTTAGACTCTAAAAGAAGTAAGGATAGATATTGGGGAGCATCTTTTGAGTGGAACTATGGAAGGGCCCGTTGGTGCACTAAAGTTGAAATTAAAGGTCACTAGCCAATGAACTTTATTGTATGGAGTGTGTGGAGAAAAGAAAAGAAAAATGATAATGAATGTATATAGAAAAAATAAACACCTCAAATTCTTTTTGATTTGTGCTAGTGAAAAATAGAGAAGTGCTTAATTGAAAAGAGGGCTATGTTGTATGTGGCAAGTGGGTTGGTTGAGAAGAATATGAGCTTAAATTGTAAATGTAGTGTATTAAAGTGCTTAGGAGGGTGAGTCACTATTTCTAAATATATCATATCCATCCCTTAGCCTACATTACAACCTAAAAGTCCTAATTGATCCTAGATTTAGCTAGCTTAAATTAGTAGAGATATACACTACGGGCAAACTTATGGTACGACCACGGGATGCATATGAATTCTTTATAAGAGTGAGTGAATTTTGTTCATTTGTGTGATGTCCTTAAATTATATTCAAAATTATATTTGAATGTGTAGACCAAATTATACTCATTCTTTTGTTTGTTGGTGAGGGCACATAATCTCATGAATAATTGGTAATGTTATAAACTTTATTGTTGGGTGAGTGCATGAATTGAGGGTGCTTAGTGGTTGCAAGTCGATTGTTGAGGTTGGGCAGTGATGAATAGGTTGTTGGAATTTATTGAATTGAAATATTTTACTTGGGTATACTTAAACATGAAGAATGTGAAATTTTGTATGTTGATGCTTGTGTGCCAATATTGATTATAGTCTAGGGTATAGTGTGGGTAAAAGTTAAAGTACTCCTCTATAATTGATACTTGTACGTAGATGGGGGGTTTATTAGATTGTCCAACTGCTCGAGGACGAGCAACGTTTAAGTTTGGGGTGTTGATGCTAGGTGATAATATGTAAATTAGACTATAAGTAGGCCCTAAAGAACCACATTTTTGTATAGCTTTTACGGTAAAAAGTGATAACAAAATGCTCTAATTAGTATTTTTTATGCTTTGCAAGCTATATCCAATAAAAGAAATCTGTGGAGTACTTTTGGGATCAATACGGAGAAAAGGAGGCCAATCATACAATATCCACAAAGTGTACCAAGCGAAGGGACAAAACCAGAACTGAAGCTGGTCTGCCACTGTCCGAGCGTAACCGCGGTAGGACCGCGGCAGAACACTACTGCAAATTCTGAAGGCCACTCTAGTCGCGGTCCTGGCGTAACCGCGGTAGGACCGTGGCAGGAGGCGTAAAATTAAGGGACCAAAGTGTAAAACACGGAATTTTAAGCCCTAAACCCTATATTAAATGAAGGAAGCCGGCCAAGAAAGAGGAGGACGCCATTTTGGAGTAAAAACACACACGGGATCGTGAGGAAGTGGAGAATTCTCAGTTTTCTTCATCTTTTTCTAGTATTTTCAATTGATTCAACAATCATGCAATTGTTTGATTACATCATGAGTGGCTAAACACCCATTGTTCTGGGGTTGTGAGTTAGCCATGAATATTGTTGTTTGATATTAGCTTGACCTTGATTATAATTCACCAATATATGGTTGTTTCTTCAATTCTGCGTTTAATTGCTTAATTGTCTGGCCAACAGTTAGGTTTTATTTACTATCTATGCTATGCTTGGGAAAGTCATGTTTAGATTAGAGAAGAATTGAAGAGAGCATGATCTTAACCCTTAGGGGGAGCAGATTTGTGGTTAGGATAGGAATATACCTAGTCACCGTGCTTAATTAAATATCGTAATCTTAATGCGTTCTTAATAGATTGATTTCATAGGAATAAAGGCGTTTATCTATTGAGAATAGGTAAGTGGTACTTCGGGAGAAGGCTATGAGAGCATTTATCGATTATTAGCAACCATGGGTGAATTATATGAAAGGGAGAGTTAATTAGAACACAATACGAATGGTGAACCGACCACAACCCTGGAATACTTGTCTCTACTGAATACACAACAATTAATTCATTACTTGATAATTTAGTATTACTTAGAATCGTAGTATAGTATAATCATATTATTGGACTTTGATTTAGCTGGACTGAATAACAATTTTAGTAATTTCGTGAGTAGTTTACACAAGTCTCTGTGGGTTCGATACTCAACTTATCATTATATTGCTTGTCGACCAAGTATACTTGCGTGTGCGTTTGGGAGCAACACTGATTAACTTATATACATAGTCGAGAACCTCACCAAAATATCTTTCAATTAATTTCGTAACATCCAGAAATTTAACAAATTCAATTAACATTAATTAAATAATTGTAAATTGGTCAAAACTTTGCTCTCTAATACTATATCATGTTTTTTCTGCGGTTTAGTTGTTCCTATATTCACTAATAAGATGATGTGTTCGTATTACTTGGACCACATCACGAGGGTGTTATTTATAAAATATACGTCACGCCCCTTTTATGATTTATAATTTAAAAAAATAATTTCTTTTAGATCTTTATGTGTAAAAAGCAGATCTTTTACGTATAAAAGTAAATATTCATATTTAGAAAAAATAAGGACATAAAACGAAAAACAAGTTCGTACAGAGCACAAAATCAATTGACCTGAGGGTGAGGGCAGACGTGTATAGATTTATACCGTAAACGAAGCGTCACATCTTTACAACCCATTAGTAGAGTTTTAATTAGCCAAGTTCGAGCTTAATTGTTATAGTTTTTCTGTTTTGGTTTTTCACTTTGTTCGATATTCATATTGAGCCTCGATTAAATTTGTATTTACGGTGAAAAGCCATACATTAGGGATAAAACGCTCCTTAATAAAAGTGACTTTATACCTAAGACTCAAACCCGAAACCTCTGATTAAAGATGAAGGATTACTCACTACCTCTGTTTTAAAAGGCAGAAATAGAACTCGGCTCGGGGCGGAGACTTGTAAAACGCCCCTGGGCTTATGTGTGGGGCTTAGTTCCGTGAGACTTACGCCTCGCTCATCGGGGCTTACGCATCGGACATGCACAACGCCTAGCGTACTGGACTTGTCTAATAGAACTTTATGCAATTGTATGTAACTAACCTTGTAAATCCTCAAATTTTCTTAATAAATCGTTGACTATTCAAAATTACTTTTTTCTTAATCATAAATCATTAACTTGAGAGTATTTTATGTCATAATTAAAATAAAAATTATTGCATGTTATCCACTAATAGTGCTATGATAGTTAATTTTAAATAAATCTTTCATTTAAAAAGTATTTATTTGTTAACTTTTGTTATGTCTTTCTTATATAATAATCCATAATTTTTTGATAATCTTTTTTCTAATATTATAATTTTTCACATTTACGAGATATAATGCTTATTAATTTAATAGCTCAGTATTAGCTAGTAACTATTTACAAATAATTAGTTATCATGGTATTGTATGGTGAATTATGTGTCATTTTATTAACCTGTTGAAACTTAAAAATAAATCATGCAAGAGAATCATATTAAATTGTGAATTATATTTTTATATAAATTCTCTTTCAAATAGAAAGCATATTAAATAAAAGGAGTATTTTAAGAAAATGGTCAAATTATAGTATCGAAATTCCTTCAAGATTCATTACTCCTTAAGAGATACATATAAGATTTCGCATCGAATACATTACTTTTGATGTTTGAGTTGCAACGACGTTGTAGCTAATTTACATATTATGATATATGTTATACTTTTTATTATTCGTAGTTGAATTATAATTTATAAATATTTTAAATAGATTATTTGTTATAATTTTGTGATTTAAAGGCTAATTTTAGAATTATTTTTATTTTATACTATATTAAAATTTTTAAAATTAGTAAAATTTAAAAATCAATGAAATTTACGCCCCATGTCTCAGGGCTTACGCCCCGCCTCGTCAGAGGCAAAACGCCTTACCTTATGCCCCGCCTTTTAAAACATTGATCACTGCTCCATCGCATCTCTTATTTGTAATTTCATGTTTTGTTGAGAAATTTATGCTCCATGATCTCATAGGATCCATTGGGCCATGATTTTCCTTGAATGATCTCGGACCGAGAGCTGGAAAAATTATTTGGGCCGTAGAATAACTAGTCCTTATCTGGATAAGGCCCAAATATTTGGGCTGAAAAATTTATTTGGGTAGCCCAATCTGAGGCCTATTATCGAAATAAAGCCCATCTATTTCCTTGCATTTCATTAAAATAGCACAGTCTAACCAGTTTTCGGATTGGTCATTTAAAAATAGCCAGCGTTTACCAAGTTAATGAAAAATAGCCACTATTTTGCTGCAACAGAGACTGGTCCAGCATAATATACTGGAGTTCGGTGCACATGTGTATGAACTTCAAGCATATTATGCTGGAACTCTAACACACGAAAAGTTCCAGCATAATATACCGGGAGATTCGAGCACTTGTGTATGAATTTCCAGCATATTATACTAGACCATTATATTTTGCTGGAACTCCAGTATATTATGTTGGAGCTCTAGTGCATAGGCGGCTCAAGGGTAAGGCAGCACAAGCAATGACTTAGGGCCCCCAAATTTTGGGGGCCCCACTGTCCCTTGGTAGTAATTTTAATTATTTTGTATAAAAATTGAGTATCTTAATGTTAAAAAGTAAATAACTTAATACAAAAAGGAAAAGAAAATTTTAATTTGTGACTAGTGCTGATAGTTGAGATTATAATAATTTAAAAGGTATAAAGATATCTTTGATTTTTTTATTTACTGGATAAAATTTGATTTTTTATTTAAAGGGTATAAAGATATTTTTTATTTTTGACAAGAGTGAGTTGCTCTAGTGGGGAGCACTCTACACTTCCAACCAAGAGGTTGTGAGTTCCAGTTACCCCAAGAGCGAGGTGGGGAGTTCTTGGAGAGTGAGAGCCGACGTTAAAGGAAATATTATAAGTAAAAGATAATACTCTGATCCGTATACTCAATAAGATAACAAGAATTAATTTTTGTTAAATACCTATATTCCTCATAAAATAGTAATCTTATAACAATTTTTGCATTAGGATCAATATGTATTAGGAGAATCTAAATGGATCGGATAAGCTATATTATCATTTTAAAAAGTTAAAAAAAATAGATTTCAAACAAAAATATACAAATTTATTTTATTAACAAATTAGGGCCCCTCATCGAGATTTTGCTTTAGGCCACCAACATTGTTGGACCGCCCCTGTTCTAGTATACTTATTCTGGAACTCCATCATATTATGCTGAAGTTCCATCATACTTATCCTGGAACTCCAAAATAATACTCCTATGTTGCAGTTTAAGTATACTTATGTTGGAACTCCAGCATAATATACCGATGTATTTTTTGGGTTTTGAACAATATTTTCGCTCAGATTTATCTTTACGTAAAAAAGTGGCTAAATTTCGATTACTTTTGAAACTGAGCAATTTTTGAACGATCACTTGTAAATCTGACTATTTTTTAATTTCTCCCTGCATTTCCCCTGCCGTTTTTGCTCTGTTTTTGTTCAAAAATCTGTAATTTTTACTCATCAATTAAGAGGCACAGGACATAAGCCTCACGGATTTGTCTTACTTCGAATATTACTGAAATGAAAATGAAGTTTAAAATAGACAAAGAATTAAACCTAAATAAAATATTAAAAATTGTATAAAATAGAAGCAAGAAATGTAAAAATCACTTTAATATCAAAATAGAAGAACATATGCACATAATAATAGAGCAAGTTTGTATGATTAAATTATATATTGTATATAAGTTGTAATCAAAAATTTAACTGAAAAAGCTATAAAAAAAAATTGGGAGCGTAAGAGAAGAACGCCATAAGGAACAATGCATGTATTGTGTTTGTTGAATAAAAAGAGAACAAAAAGTCCTCGCTTTGTACTTTATTTTAAAACTAGTTTTGGATACGCGCGTTGCGCGTGTACTCCATAAAATGAGTATAAAATCGTATAATTTTCTTACAAAAGTTATATAATAAAATTTAAAAAGTATATTCAAACAACTTTAATTATGCAGTTTGTCTAACATATCAAACATTAAGCTTGACAATTGTTTTTGTTCTTTTATAATTCAACAATATAATTTATATGTCAATATGAGTAACAATATTGACTATAGTTTTAAATACTTCACGTTTAAATTAGGTTATACCTTGTCTCTTAAAAACAGTAGCCTCTTCCTTTTACAATAACATAAATATCAAAAAAATTTGTCAAATGAAAGTAGTAATTTGTGAAAGTAGTATAGTATGTCCGTTTGACACGTCTTCCTTAAAATAGCTAGTAAATCATGATTAATTTCATGGTTCATAGCTATAAAGAAATAATAATAAATTATGATAGAGATACCTGATCATTACTGATATATATATATATATATATATATATTT
>MU754042.1:7009-43174 GCA_026770625.1 Nicotiana glauca
ATTGTTTTCATTGACGACATCCTTGTTTATTCGCAAAACAGGGAGGATCATGCCATTCACCTCAGAGCAGTATTGCAGACTCTTCGTCAACACCAATTGTATGCTAAATTTTTGAAATGTGAGTTTTGGTTGAAGTCCGTTACCTTTTTGGGCCATGTTGTTTCTAGTGAAGGGATTCAGGTAGACCCCCAGAAGATTGCACCAGTGAAGGATTAGCCTAGACCCATGACCCCGATGGAGATTCGTAGCTTCTTGGGTTTAGCAGGGTATTATCAAAGGTTTGTGGAGGGATTCTCGACCCTCGCCTCCCCATTGACTAAATTGACGCAGAAAGCAGCTAAGTTCCAATGGTCCGACGCTTGTGAGAAAAGTTTTCAGGAACTGAAGTCAAGGTTGACCTCGACACCAATATTTGCCTTGCCAGAAGGCTCGGGAGGATTTATGGTTTATTGCGATGCCTCCAGTGTTGGTTTGGGATATGTGTTGATTCAACATGGGAAGGTTATAGCGTATGCTTCGAGGCAGCTCAAGAACCACGAGAATAATTATCCGACGCATGATTTGGAGCTTGCGGCAGTTGTGTTTGCTTTGACAATATGATGGCATTATCTTTATGGGGTCCATGTGGATATGTTCTCAGACCACATGAGTCTCCAGTATTTGTTCAAGCAGAAGGAACTAAATTTAAGGCAGCGACGGTGGTTAGAATTACTCAAGGATTATGATATGAACCTTTTGTAACATCCAGGGAAGGCAAACGTGGTGGCCGACGCTCTCAGTCGGAGATCTGTGGGTAGTTTGGCTCATTTGGGAGTGGATCACAAGCCCTTGGCCTGGGAGATTGATCAGCTGGCCAGTTTAGGAGTTTGCTTATGGACATCAGACGAGGGGGATGTTGTGGTGCATAATAGAGTAGAATCGTCTCTCATAGCGGAGGTCAAGGAAAAGCAGTTTATGGATCCAACATTGGCTCAGATGAAGGAAGCAGTTTTGAATAACAAGACTTCGGCATTTTCACTCAGCGGCGAGGATGGTGTATTGCGGTGCCAAGGTAGGCTACGTGTCCCGGGTGTGGATAAGCTTCGGGAGAGGGTGATGGTGGAGTCTCATAATTCCAGGTATTCCGTGCACCCAGGTTCTACGAAAAGGTATCATGGTCTCAAGGAGATTTATTGGTGGAACAATATGAAAAGGGGTGTGGCGAACTTTGTATCTAGTTGCATGGTGGGATCGAGTTGCACGCTGCAACACGAAGTAATAAGGTGCGGGTTGTGATGATAAGGGTGGCTGAGGTAATAAGGGTGGACGAGGTAATAAAGGTGGAAAGTGATCGAAATCACTGTTGAAATGAAAATATGAGCAAAAATGTGAAATCTATTGATGTGGAAATATGGAAGGGAAAACGGGAGAGTTTGTAAAACTTGTTTGGCTTGATTTTTCTTTTTTTTATGGGATTGATTGTTGTTTCTGTTACTGTTACTTACTTGTCTATGACTTGAGTTTACTTGGCGCAAAGTCTGTTATACATACCAGTACAATTCAAGTGTACTGACGTCCCTTTTGCCAGGGGCGCTACATTCGTGTTATGATTGTAGGTGGATCTGCAACAGGTATTCCAGCCCACCAATCGTAGCTCCCTCTTCGCCTTCCGTCAGTTGTTTTGGTGAGCCCCATTCCTCTCGGGGCCCTACGTGGCTCAGTCCACTTGTTTCTGTAGTTTTATTTTGTTGTTGTGTAAGGTATAGTCGGAGCCTTGTTACCGACAAGTACTGTATTATCCCATTGTATCTTTAGAGGCTCCGTAGACAATGGATGTAGGTTAGAATCTTATGTATATCCATGTTTCTTTTGTTGGAAAACGAATTGGTAATTTCACTAACTATTATGTATGTATATTTTGAAAAAAGGTGATCTAAATTAATTATATGGCTAGTTCTTGGAACATTGAATAAGCAAAACAAGGGGTAGCTCATGTGTTAGGAAAGGCACCCAGGTCCGCTTGACTGGGGATACCCGGTCGAGCGCCGGTCATGTCCCTCGAGTTTGGGGCGTGACAGATTGGCTTCAATTGTTCCCTGAAACAGTAGTGCAACACCTCCCTCGTACATACTCAGACCATTGACCTCTACGTGTCACACTAGAACCCAACAAAATACCTAGGAATTATATATTTTGTTTTGAAAAAATCTGGACAACCCACCCTACTTTCACAACTGTAATACAACAGTCCTGGCAAAGTACCTCTTCAATAATTGAAGCTACGACTAACTTTAACAAAATGCCACATATTGGAATAAGCATACCTTATTCAATTTTTTTTTTAAAAAAACGTAAACTACTAGCTAGAGTTAATGGAATTCAAGCATCCATTCACTACCCTACTAGCACATTTCTTCAAAATTTAGAAATTCAACTAAATCACGAATTTAGTAGTTTACTAAAGCAAGAGGAAGATTTTAAAAATTAAAATTAAGAATCCTTTGGTTAAACAAAGGCGATGCTAACACAAAGTTTTTTCACATGTCTACCTTACAGAAGCGTAGGCGTAATCGCATAAATGCTTTAAAAGATAGTGTAGAAATTTGGATTTTTGATCCAATACAAAATCACCAACAAATTTTTCAATACTACAATGTCCTACTCCAAACACAACACTCAATAACTAACAAAATAAAAATTGAATCAACAATGGTTAATTCTTTGAACACATTTGATCAACAACAACTGGCACAACCACTAAAGTTGGTTGAAATAAAGCAAGATATCTTCTCCTTTTAACCTTTCAAGGCACCAGGTCCTGATGGCCTTTATCCGTATTTCTTTCAAAAGTTTTGGAGAGAAGTGAGTTACTTAGTTATAAATTGTTGTTGCAATGCATTCAAACAAAGTAAAATTCCGGAAGAAAATAATAAAACTTGTTTTTTCCTAATTCCTAAAATAAAAAAATCCTCATCCATCACTCAATATTGTCCTATAAATCTTTCGAATACAATTTACAAACTAATTACAAAATTAATTGTAAACCGTCTCAAACCTTTAATACAAAAAATAATAGGTCCAACAAAGTCAAGTTTCCAGCAAGGGAAGCGACTTTTGAAAAGTGCAATCATTGTATATGAAATCTTTAACCACTTCAAAAATAAGAAAAAAAGGTGATCGGGCCAAATGCTTCTAAAACTGGACTTGGAAAAGGCTTTTGATAAGCTTGAATGGTCCTTCATAAAAAATTATCAAGACCCAATTTTATTACAGGTCATGATGACACCCAACACCGTTGTCAGGCAAGCAAACCCAAAAATATTAGTGAGCTCTCATTTTACTTTACCAAAATAATTCCATCATTTTCTTAATTTGAATTTAAAACAATAGATAATTAGCAACATAAAATAATAATTATACAACCCAAAAGAACAGTCTATCAACGTGTGTGCCAAGACCTGGTGTCACAAGTATATGTGCATCTAGTAGAGTATACAATAGAATAAATCTATCCTACTGTATGAATAGAATAGACAGTCAAAAACAAAGAGACTCAATCATGCTGTTGAACAGCGTAGGAAGGGAGCAGCTCACCATGGAATCTCGGCCTACTATCAAGGATCCGCACCAGACGGGTAGCCTGATGTACCTGCCTCAGATCCTGTACAATTAAGTACAGAAGCATAGTATGATTACATAAATATTTTGTACCCAGTAATTATCCAGTCTAACCTCGAAGAAGTTGTAACGAGGGGTCGACTTGACACTTACTAGGGTCAAATAATATAAGAAAGTGTTATGCTAAGCATGGATGTCATAAATAAATTATAATTTATAGCAAGAAGTGATAGGTTCTTTCCTAGATAATATCACAGATAACCATTTACATTTTGGGACATTTAACATAGTTCAAATCACTGGAAGTACCAAGCAAGAATCATGTGCAAATAGTGCCGAGTTCGTACTGCTCGATCCAACATAAAAATAAAGTGTGCACTGCTGGAGGGTCAAACGACGTGAACCATAGATGCATCTATTACCCCGCTCGCGAATCATACATGCGACACGGTCAAATATAATTAAACACAACAAACAGACAGGAATGGATATATCAGGGAAGCAATTACTCAAAGAAATGTCAACTTCTCATTAAAAGGTAAAGAAAATGATGTTCCTATTTATAAATTAATTCACCACATTCAATGTGATTTAAGTAATCTAAATTGACAATAAATTTACAAGAATAGCACATAAAGCATACTTTTGGTGCTAGACTACCTGGACAAAAGCATAATAGTGGTTAGGCACGGACTCTCATCACCTTGTGCGTACGTAGCTCCCTGCATTTAGTGGCAAACTATTTAATTATTTTACCTATGGGGACAATTTCCTCTTATAATGTTAGAAAGGAGACTCACCTCGCTCCAAAGCATACTTCTAATATCAAGAACGTGCTCAAATCCTCAATTTGGAGCCGAACGATCCCAAAACTAATTAAATGAAGTAGGAACTAGTCAATACAAGCTCAATAGTTCGTATTATAATTATTTAAGTAATTTTCCATCCGTAAACACAAGTTTCCTTGAATCCATCTCTGGGCCTACGTGCCCGGATTCCGAAAATTTTTTAGGGAAGTCGTTACCCATAACCTAAGGATCAAGAATATATAATTTCTACTTCATTTTATAATAAATTTCATGGTTAAATCTTGTTTTTATTAAAAACCTAGGTTTTACTCAAATTCCATAATTTTTACTAATTTTTGTGTGTTAATCTACCCAAAACCCAAGTATTAAACTCCCATTAAGTAGAAATAACTTACCTCACGATACTACGTTGAAATCCCCTCTTCGAAAGCTCCCAAATCGCCCAAGTGAAGAAGTAAAATGAAATAAATGGCCTAAGTTCCATTTTTAAAAGTTGTGCCCAGGCCACTGTTGTCGTATTTGTGACACTAGGTTCGCAAATGCGAAGTGGAAAATGTGACAAAAGCCTCCCAAATGCGAAGCCTGAGCTTATGCTGTTGTGGTCACAAATGCTATCCAAGAGTCGCAATTGCGACTTCTGATGGGATCGCAAATGCGACATATTTATCACAAATGCGAACTCTGCCAGGTTCGGGCTCCTTCGCAATTGCGAAACCCTCCTCGCAAATGCGAGGTTCGCATTTGCAAACAAATCTCTCGCAATTGCGAGATCTGCTGTAGTAACCATACACCAAAAATCTGGTGTGTTTTCCCACAAGTCCAAATACTCCCACAAGTCCAACAACACATACCAACTTGCTCGTGTGATGAAATTACCAAAATAACATCTAAAACTACGAATTTAGCACCAAAATACGTGAAATCCTTAAGAACATTTGAAATTCCTATTTTTCAACCGGACGTCCGAATCACGTCAAATCAGTCCTGTTTCACACAAAATTTCATAGACATGACTTAAATGTTATATTGGACATGTACCGGGCTCCAAAAGCAACATACGGACCCGATACCAATATGATAAAACATTATTCCATTTCTTTAAATCCTTAGATTTTCAGTATAACAATTTTTAACAAAAATTTATTACACGGGCTAGGAACTTCAGAATTAGATTCTGGGCATATACGCAAGTTCCATATTTTACTACGGAGCCTCTGAAGCCGTAAAAACTCAAGTCCGGATCCGTTTACTAAAAATATTGAGCAAAGTTAAACTTGGCCTTTTAAACCAACCTTAAGAAACTAAGTGTTCCGATTTCAATTCAAACTCTTCCAAATCCTGAACCAACCATCTCCATAAGTCGTAAAGCAGTTAAAGCAAGTAAGGAAAGTCTTATTTAGGGGAACGAGGTCCTAGAAAGCAAAACATCCGGTCGGATCATTACAAAAATACTTTCCAATACTTCAACTAACCAAACAATCTAATCTTCCTCATAATGTCATGCATTACAACGTCTTCCGTATCTACGTACAAAGTTTTTTCAACCATCTAGGGGTATACGCCAAGGACATATATTATCTTCTAATATCTTTATTATGTTCTTGGAATGCCTCTCACGGAATATATTCCAATCAGTAGATTATCGATTATGGAAACCCATAAAAATTTCTCAAAATGGACCACAATTATTACACTTTTTTTCGCAGACGACATCATACTGCTGTCTAAAGTAAATAATACAAGCTGCAACATTATCATTGATACCTTTACTACCTTTAATAATTTATCAGGACAAACTATTAATTTTCAAAAATCAAGAATATTCTTCACTAATAACTGCACTACTGAAGCCAAAAATCGTATTCTATCTTGCTTTAGCATGAATGAAGGAAAATACTTCGGCAAATACTTGGGTTTTCCCATGTTTCAAAATAGACCAAATAAATCAAACTTCCAATTCCTATTAGATAACTTCAAGGCTAGACTTTCTGGCTGGTTACTAATTTCCTATCACTAGCAGGTAGAATTACCCTCATTAATCTACCCTTTCTAGCTTGCCAAACCACAAAATGAAATACATCTCTATACCTAAAAATATTATCAATAAAATAAAGCAATATATGCGTAATTTCCTTTGGGTCACTACTCACCAAAAACAAAATTCACTTAGGCAATTGGAAACGAGTTACCACTCCAAAGAATTTGAGAGGACTAGGTATACAGAGGCTTGATTTAAAAAATGATTCTCTACTAGCAGGGCTAGCCTGACGTCTATTTCACTCACCCAATCAATTTTGGGCTAACATTCCTATACATAAATACCAGCACAAACGTACAATAGGAACTTTCTCTAATACATGACACGATATCATATTGGGTTGGGAAAACTGCGAACATAGTCTTCAATGGAAAGTGGGTACCAACTCTAACAGCAACTTCTAAAATGATGCATGAATTGCTCCCAACACCACAATTAGATCCTTAATACATGGTCATATCCCTTTAGAATACACTACAAGGACTATAGGTACCTATAGAGATCAAAATGAATGGAAATGGGCAGAAATACCTTTTAACATTACTAGCTTTTTACAAAAAATTATCAATAGGATCAATGTGCCTATCTACACAAACAAATTTGACACTATCTATTGGAGATTATCCAATCATGGAAATTTCACCGTGGAATCAATGTATTCAAAGTTATTACAACAAGTTTTATACACAACAACCCACATACCTATTTACAATTGAATTTGGAAGATTCCAGTACCATCAAAATATAAAAACATTCCTTTGGCTTATAATGCATAATAGGCTACCTACAAAATACTATCTTCACTATATAGGCATAACACTAGACGACAAGTTTATGTCGGACTAATCAGGAAACTATTAACCATATGTTTTCCATTATTCTAACATAAATATAACGATCTGACTGGTCGTTTTGAGCTCTAGCATCGTTCAGTAGTTTGAGGCCATGAAAAGCTTTATTTCAGGTAATATGACTTGTACACGTGGTCGGAATTGAATTTCAGCAAGTTCGGAGTTGATTCAGAAAGAGAATTCTCATTTCAGAAACTTTAAGTTATAAGAATTAACTACGGTTGGATTTTTAAGTAAACAACCTCGAAATTGGGATCTGAAGGTTCCAGTAGGTTTGTATGATGATTTTGGACATGGTTACATACCCGTATCAGGTTTTGGATGACCCGGGAGCATTTTGGCGCATATTCTGGAAGTTAGCATTTTGGAAGAAATTTCAAAACTTTGGGTTGAAGTGCATTCCAGTGTTATTGATTCTATTTGGGATTCGAGTCTAGGAGTAGCTCCATATGGTGATTCCAGAGTTAGGAGCGTGATCGGAAGTGAATTCGGAGGCTTGTAGGTCATTTTGAAGTCATTTGGCTAAAGATAGGAATTTGAAGGTTTTGAGAAGTTTGACCAGAAGTGGACTTTTTGAAATTGAGGTCGAAATCTGATTCCAAAAGTTGGAGTAGGTCTGTAATGTCGAATATGACTTGCGTGCAAAATTTGAAGTCAATCAGACGAGATTTGATAGGTTTAAACGCCGAAGGTTAAAGTTTGAAATTCTAAAGTTCATAAAGCTTAGATTGGAGGTCGATTCATGATTTTAGCATTGTTTGATATGATTTGAGGCCTCGAGCAAGTACGTAATGTGTTTTGGAACTGGTTGGTATCATTGTTTGGGGTCCCGAGGGCCCCGAGTAGATTCTGGGTGGTTAACGGATCGAAAATGGAATTTTTGAAAGGCTGAACTTGTTGTTTGCTGTTATAACCGCACCTCCGAGAAATGGGTCGCAGGTGCGGAGCCGCAGAAGCGGCCAGAAGAGCCAAAAATTCGGTTTTTGACTGGAAGTGAAGGGATCACAGATGTGATCATATAGCTACAGAAGCAGGATTGCACCTGTGGAAGGACAAGCGCAGATGCGTAATTGGGCGACTAGGTTGGGACCACAGATGCGGCCATTGGCTCGCACCTGTGGAACCGCAGAAGTAGTCATAGGACCGCAGGTGCAGAAAGTGCTGGAGGAAGTGGTTCTTTTCAAAACTGGGGGTTTGGTCATTTGCCCCTATTTTTCATTTGGTGTGGGCGATTTTGGAGAGCTTCTAGTGTGATTTTTCATCATCCACGATAAGGTAATCTAATCACATCCATCTTGAGTTAAATACATCGATTATGTATGGATTTTAGCATGTAAATTGGTAAAAATTTGAGGTTTCGGTAGAAAGACCTAGAAATATATATTCTTGGAATTTGACCATGATTTTTGGTATGGAATTAAGAGAAAATTTTATATTTGAGTTCGTGAGGCTATGAGTAAATTTATTCTTCAAAATTTTTGGAAATCTGGGCACATGGGCCCGAGGGAATTTTTGTCAACTTTTCGATCGGGGTTAGGAATTGCTATAAATTGGATTTTAGTGAGTAATTGAGCATATATTAATGGATTTGCATGATTATTGGTTAGTTTTGGAGCATTGTGCATCGATTCGAGTCTTCGGAAGGCCATGGAATGCCGGCTATGGATCTTCGAAGCGAGGCGAGTATCCTTTTTAACCTTGTAAGAGGGAATTGTCCCCATAGATGAATTAACTAGTTATGTGCTCCTATTTGTTGGGGGGGAGGGCTACGTACGTACGAGGTGATAAGAGTCTGTGCATAGCTACTATTATGTTTAAGTCCGGGTAGTCTAGGACAGAAAAGCATGCTGTACTTGGAAATATTTGTAATCCTAGTGACATTTTGAATTTCATAAATTCTATCGAAGTGGTAAATGAATTTCTAAAAGGATTAAACTTCATTTTTTCTTAAATCGTTAAATAAAAGAGAATTTGGATTTTTCCTCGGATAGTCGTTCCTTAATGAAATTTTGATTAAATGTTGAATATGTGATTCTATGTGTACCTGCCTCGCATGTATGATTCGCGAACAGGGTATTTCTTTATTTTATGTTGACCACGTCGCATGAATAGTTCGCGAGCGGGATAATAGATGCATCTATGGTTCGTGCTGTTCGATCTTAGGCAGTGCACATTTTATATTTCTGTTGTATCGGGCCGCACGACCTCGACATGATTTGCGCATGCTTGTATTGCTGCCTTGAACTTATTAAAGTTGTTATAGCCTCTTCCCGGCTTGAGAATATTTTTATAAATGATGAAAAGAAATTTGGAAAGTTCGTATAAAAGAAATAATTGTTTACTTGCTTCACTGTATTGGATTAAAATTATGCTTATAAAAATCCACGATTTAATATATCATTGATATAACATTGTTGGACCCTTAGTAAGTGTCGAAGTCGATCTCTTGTCTCTACTTCTTCGAGATTAGAAGGGATACTTACTAAGTACAGTTTATTTCTGAGTACACGTTGGTTTTGTATTCATACTACACTTCTGTGCATTTTTGTTGTACAGGCTCAAACACCTCTAGTGAAAAATGCTTCACACAACTAATGTAAGTTGTCTGAGACACGCAATAAAACTTCTCGAATGTTTAGTGGTTTTCCCCTTTCAACATACTTTCCGAAACATGCTAGTATTAAAAGTCTTAATAATTACTACTATAATTAATTAAATGCCGCACTAACTATATATTTGCGTATTTAAATTTTTTATGCATTAAAAAGAATTGACTTATTGAGTAGACTTTACGAAACTAGGGGTATAATTTGTATTTTCATCTCCGGTTAGTTTTAAAAAAAAAAGATGAAATACAAATTTAAGATGCTTGGTGATCAGAGCGTGGGATACTTCAAACAAAAATTATGGGGAAATAAAAAATACACTTTTTAAATGTGTAACTGAAAAATTCGTTTGTTCCATACCATAAGCTTTCATTGCTTCCTACACTTGAAAAGTGCTCTGTACACTACTCTCACTTTCACTACTTCCACTATCACTCCTACTCCCACTTTCACCATTGTTGTAATCTTCCGAATTATTTGAGGTAGTTTCTTGTTCTTCATCTTCATGATCATCAACAGGAAGACTAGGAGGAATAGGAACACCTGGGCTAGGTGAATGTTCTTGATAGTCATAGCTATCAAGATTATCTTTACTATACAGATTATCGACAAGGGATGCTCCATAAAATTGGTGGCAAGAGACCTTATACTTTTTTTAATAGTACGCATATACATATATATGCAAAAAAATTAATCTTGCCCTTTTTTCATACTTGTTATTTATAGTATATACTCTTAAATAAAATAAGTCTTTAACTTCACATAGTTATATTATTATTTGTATTAGAAAAGAAAAATTCAAATAAATAAGAGTTAGACATATATTTATAATATGGTACCTTTGATATTGTTGTAAAAAATATACTTACTAATCTGAAGATTTAAGTAGTTAAATTTAATGTTTTAAAAATATTTTTATTGTTTAAGAGTAGAAACCTTTCTTTCTTTTTACAACTTTTTTTGTACTTTTTAATGTTTTCTACAAATATTAATATAGTCTAATTTGAAATAAAATTATAAAATCTATTATTAAAAATTTTGGGGGACCTAAATCAGGCTTTACTAGTCTCCTAATAGAGCAATTTATCCACCCCTGTCATTCCCAATCAAATTTATATCTCACTTAAGATAATGCAACAATGACAAGAGCATTAAAGACAGTGAGTGTGTCATTCAGTTACTAAATGTGAATGAAGCTGGTTGAACAATATGTTTATGGCGGGGCAGTGCTTTGTAAATTATTGTTGATTGTCAATGAAGGGTGGCTCAACAAAACTGGTGGCCAAAACCAAAATATATTAAAAATACCTTGGAACGTCTTTTATAAAATCCATATAATATTGAGACACAAAAAAACCTACATGACTTTGATATAGTGGTGAGAGCGCAACTCATGTTGTATGAGTTAAGTGCGCGTCATATGGTATTGAATTCTTCCCTTAAATGAAAATGGTAAAAGGTGGGTCCATTATTCATCATGTTTTGAACCTTGCGACATTTGCCTCGGGGATTTCTTAGTTAAAAAAGATGAGACACAAAAGAACTTGCTTTCTGGTGAGTGGATTAATCAAATGTGACAAAAAGGAATAGTTAATTTAAAGAATTTGAGTTGAAATTAGAAAGTAAAATCGTAATAACCATGAAAAAAGACTATACATAAAGAAAGAAAATAAAATTGATGAGAAGGTAAATATATTATTTAATTTAGTGAGAAACATTTCACCAATTAACTCACTCAATTTTACATCTACCAAATGTTAAAAATTATTAATATTTGAATTTTTTATTAATAATTATATAAATATAAAGTATGGAGTATTCCCTCCGGTCCACAATAACTAATCAATTTGTCTTTTTTTTTTGGTCCAAAATAAGTGTCCATTTATATAATCAAGAAAAAATTCAACTTGCTTTTCCAAAATTGCCCTTATATACGTATCCCTAAAAACTCTTTTACTCCTCACATTAAATTATGCTACAATATTTAATTAAGGGTAGTGTGACGACCCAAAGGGTCATCACCTGTTTTTTCTTTCATTTCCACGCTTTCGAGACCTTGAAAACCTCATTTTTACTCGCATCGATTTGCGTGCACAGTCTGAGCGCGTAGCCGAAAAGATTATATGTTAAATTCTGTGAAAATTTTCAAAATGTGGGTTTAAAATGATTAAAGTTGATTTCAGTCAACATTTTTGGTAAACGGACCCAGACCCGTGATTTGATGATCCTGGAGGGTCCGTAGAAAAATATGGGACTCAGGCATGTGCCCAAAGTCGAAATCCGAGGTCTAGAGCCCGAGAAAAGAATTTTTCTATGAAATTATTTTTCTGAAATTATTAAGAAAAATGGAAATTAAAATTGATTAAAGACTGTGGTATCGGGCTCGTATTTTGGTTCTGACTCCCGGTACAAGTTTTATATATGGTTTAAGATCTTTCTGTAAAGTTTGGTTGAAAACGGACGTCGTTTGATGTGTTTCGGACATAAAAATGGAAAATTTGTGTTTGACGAAAAAGTTGAAAGAAATCTTGTGATTTGAGGCTTGATTCTGTGTATATGATGTTATTTTGGAGATTTAATCGCACGAGTAAGTCCGTAGGATATTTTTGAAGTTGTGTGTTATGTTCGGGGTGGAGCCCCGAGGGCTTGGATGAGTTTTAGATAGGCCACGAGTTGCATTTTTTGACTTTGGAGAAACTGTTGCAGATCTGGTCTGGTATCTTTGCATTTGCGAAGGATTTCTCGCAAATGCAAGTCCAGGACCGCATATGCAAGAAAGGGAGCACCTGCACAAGGGTTGCAAATGCGAACAAAATGTCCGCAAATGCAACGAGGAGCTTTCGCAAATGCGAAAAAAGGGTTCGCAAATGCGAAAGTCCCAACACTCGTCAAAGTTCGCAAATGCTAACTAAATCTCGCATTTTTCCAAATTATGAGGTCGGGGTTCACAATTGCAAACCCCAGTTCGCAATTCCCATACCTGCAGCCTGCCTTTTTCAAACTTAGACGAATTTTCACCTCATTTCTTGATTCTTTCAACTCAAACACTCCATAGGCGATTTTCCAAGAAAATTTTCTTCCCCAAATCATTTGTAAGTCAATTTTTACTCAATTTCTTCAATCTTTAACATCATTTATCATGTTTTCATCTTATAATCAAGGTTTTTCATGGGTGAAAATGGGGATTCTGGGTGGAACCTAGGTTTTCTTAAATTTGGGGATTTGGACCTCAATTTGAGGTCCGATTTCAAAACAAATCATAGATATGAACTCGTGGGGAAATGGGTAACCGGGTTTTAGTCCGAACCTCGGGTTTTTACCATGTGGGCCTAGGGGCATTTTGGGAAATTTTGAGCAAAACTTTGGAAAATTCATTTTCATGCATTCAAATTGATTCAATTAGCATTTGTTGACACATTCAAGTAATTTGTGACTAGATTCGAGCGGTTTTGTGGTGAATTCGCGGGGTAAAGCTTTACTAGAGGATTGAGTTGAGTTCGGAGCATTCGAGGTAAGTGTTTGATCTAACTTTAGCATGAGGGAAAATGATTAGAGTGTTGTTTGCTAATTGCTAAATGTTGAGTACGGTGTATAGGCATAGTGACGAGTATCTATACACCGGTGTGTAGAATAACCATAGGTCCTTGATTGTACTTATTATGATATTGTTATGACTCTTCCATGTTCATTGATGAATTCTATGTAATGTGAAGAGTACGAGGATTAATTATGAATTGTAAATTCTTTGGAGTGTTGGCTCGAACAATAAAAAGACTATTGAGTAAGGAATTAAGGAAATAGAAAGAGACATGATTAATCCCTTGCCGGGATGGTTTGAGTATATTGATTATCTACCTTACCGGGATGTGAAGGTAATTGTTGTTGCTCCCTTGCTGGGATTTTGCTGTTTCATTGTGTTTTTTCATTGCTAGTATGTTTATTATTATCTATCTACCCCCCAGCCCCGTTTGGTTGTGATTACTGTTTTGGGTGAGGAAGAGTGATAATGTGCGAAGGGTCATTCCGTGCCATGTTTTGATTATATTTGCACGAAGGGTCATTCTGTACCTTGTTTTGACTATATTTGTACGAAGGGTCATTATATGCCATGTTTTGATTACTTATGCACGAAGGAAAATTCTGTGCCTTGATTTGGTTACAATTGCACGAACAATTATTTCGTTCCATGATATGAGAGTTACGGGAGGAAAAGCATGAAGGTTTATGCCGTGCACTTTATTTGATTTCTTTGGGTGAGAATGAGAGTAAAAGCACGAAGGTTGATGCCGTGCAACTGTTAATTTTCATGCTCTCATTAATTATTGTTATTGCCCTGTTTATTACTTAAATTTCTGAATTTTACATCCGGATTGTACTTCCCCCATAGTATGCTCCACTCCCTCTTAACTGTTTAACTTCTGCATTCTTTCCTTTTACTACACACACATATATATATATATATATATATTGAACTGCGCAGGTTGGTTCGGTAGTCCTGTCTAGCCTCGTTACTACTTCGCCGGGGTTAGGCCAGGCACTTACCAACACATGGGGTTGGTTGTGCTGATGCTACACTTCTGTGCTGTTTTGCACAGACCACTGTACCAGAGACGCTTTTTGACCACAACAATTGTTGATTGGGAGCTGACTTCAGTCCAGGGACTTTCGAGGTAGCCTAGCTGGCGTCCGCGGGCCGGAGTCCCTTCTATGTTATTAGTTCGTTTTCCTTATACCGAGACAAACACTGATGTACTTCTATTCAGACTTGTTTTTAGCACTCTTTAGTAGTTCGTGAGTTAGTGACACCAATCTTGGGTAGAGAACTGTTAAATTTCCACATTTTTGGTTTTCAGTTATCTATGCTTTTAAGACTTCCACTTTTATGTTAATTGTCTCGTCTTTCCTTATATGGTTAATGTTGTTAAGAGAAGTGTTAAGTTAATTGGCTAGCCTAGCTACTATTAGTAGGTGCCATCATGACTCCCGATGGTGGGAAATCCGGGTCTTGACAAGTTTGTATTAGAGCTCTAGGTTACATTGGTCTCGCTACTCATGGACAAACTTGGTAGAGTCTGAAGGATCGGTACGGAGATATTTGTATTTATCCCCAGAGGCTACAGATCTAGGAAAATCTCACTTTTGTTCTTTCTCATCGTCCGATTCTATTTCTCAAATACGGATTGTCTTTCTACTCTGTTCTTTCGTAGATACCGAGAACATGTGCTTCCTTTTCTACCGCACAGCAGCCCGATCCCCCAGCAGCAGTTCCTACGAGGGGCAGAGGCCGAGGCCGTGCTAGAGGCCGAGGTAGGGGCAGAGCTCAGCCCCGGGCAGTAGTCTCAGAGGTGGATCCTTATATTGACTATGATGAGGAGGTTCTAGCCTCAGCAGCTCCGGCAGAGCTCAGCCCCGGGCAGTAGGGCTCTACGACAGTTACGTAGTATGAGACTCGGTTCACTGATTTGGCACACCATGCTATTGTTATACTCCCCACAGAGCGAGAGGGGGTGCGAAGGTTTATTGATGGATTGATTCAGCCGATCCATCTCCAGATGGCCATGAGAGCCGGTAGTGAGATTTCTTTTTAGGAGGCGGCTAATGCGGTTCGCAGAGTTGAGATGGCTTTTGCACGTGGAGGTGTTCATGTGTCGGATAAGGGGCCTCGTCATTCTGGTAGGTTCAGTGGTACCTCATCTAAAGGTAGGGATTCTTATGGTAGAGTCCATTCATCGAGACCCTTTCAGTCAGCACTCCAGGTCTCTCGTGGTACTCCAGGCAGTGGTGGTTCTCAACAGCATTATTCTGATCAGCAGCCCATCAACGCACTGCCACTTTAGAGTTTTTAGGGAGGACATATAGGTCGTCAGGGCCAGCAGTCTTAGCAGCCGAGGGCTTATTATGGTCGTGGTGACCCGAGTCACATTGTTAGATTTTGCCCTCGAGCCTCGGGTAGTTCTCAGCAGCAGGGTCCTCGCCCCATGATTCAGGCACCAGGTGATCCATATCTTGCCCAGCCAGCTGGAGGTAGGGGTAGGGATAATAGAAGTGGAGGTAGAGACAGTAGAGGTGGAGCTCGGACCGCCAGAGGTAGGGGTCAGCCTGTAGCCGATCGTCCTAGTGACATGGTTCAGGGAGGTGGGGCCCAGCCCCGATGTTATGATTTGCCAGCCAGGCCAGAGGCAGAGTCTTCAGACGCGGTTATTACATGTACTATTCCGGTCTATGATAGGGATGCTTCAGTGTTATTTGACCCGGGGTCTACGTATTCATATGTGTCGTCCTATTTTGCACCCTACCTGGCTATGCCTAGTGATGCTTTGGGTATTCCTATTTATGTATCTACACCGGTGGGTGATTCTCTAGTGGTCGACCGAGTTCATCATTCCTGTGTGGTAGTGTTTGAGGGTCTGGAGACCCATGTTGATTTATTACTCTTAGACTTGGTGGACTTCGACGTTATATTAGGATGGATTGCTTTTCCCCATATCATGCTATCTTGGATTTTCACACCAAGACTGTGGCCTTATCTTTGCTAGATTTTCCCCGATTGGAGTGGAGAGGGACCCCAGGTCATTCCATCTGCAGTGTTATTTCATATGTGAAGGCTCGACGTATGGTCGAGAAGGGATGTTTAGCTTACCTGGCGTATGTTCGCGATTCCAGCACATATATTCCTTCTATTGGTTCTATTCCTATTGTTTGGGATTTTCCCGAGGTTTTCCCTTTAGACCTGCCAGGTATGCCGCCCGACAGGGATATTGATTTCTTTATCGATCTGGCTCCAGGCACACAACCCATTTCTATCCCGCCGTATCGCATGGACCCGCCAGAGCTAAATGAGTTAAAAGACCAGTTGTAAGATTTACTAGAGAAAGGTTTTATCAGGCCTAGTGTTTCTCCTTGGGGTGCGCCGATATTATTTGTGAAGAAAAAGGATGGATCAATGAGGATGTGCATCGATTACCGGTCATTGAACAAAGTGACGATAAAGAACAAGTATCCTATGCCAAGGATTGATGATTTGTTTGACCAGCTTCAGGGTGCAAAGGTGTTTTCAAAGATAGACTTGAGATTTGACTACCATCAGTTGAGGATTAGGGCGTCTAATGTCCCTAAGACAGCATTCCGTACTCAGTATGGGCATTATGAGTTTTTGGTCATGTCATATGGGTTGACCAATGCCCCAGCAACATTTATGGAGTTGAAGAACCGAATGTCCAGACCTTACTTGGACCTGTTCGTGATAGTCTTTATTGATGACATTCTGGTGTACTCCCGAAGCCAGGTAGAGCATGAGCAACACCTCAGAGTGGTTCTTCAGACTCTGAAGGATAGTCAGTTATATGCTAAGTTCTCGAAGTGTGAGTTCTGGTTGAGTTCAGTTGCATTTCTATGTCATGTGTATCAGCAAAGGGTATTCAGGTGGACCCGAAAAGATTGAGGCCTCGTCATTCTAGTAGGTTCAGTGGTACCTCATATGGAGGTAGGGATTCTTATGGTATAGGCCATTCACGGAGACCCTTTCAATCAGCATTATTCTAATCAGCACCCCATTAGCGCACCGCCACTTCAGAATTTCCGGGGAGGACACACAGGTCGTCAGGGCCAACAGTCTCAGCAGCCGAAGGCATTTTATGCTTGTGGTGACCCGAGTCACATTGTTTGATTTTGCCCTCGAGCCTTGGGTAGTTCTCAGCAACAAGGTCCTCGCCCTATGATTCAGGCACCAGGTGATCCACAGATTGCCCAGCCAGCTAGAGGCGAGGGTAGAGATCATAGAGGTAGAGCTAGAGACCGTAGAGGTGGAGCTCGGACCGTCAGAGGTAGGGGTCAGCCATTAGCTGATCGTCCTAGAGACATGGTTCAGGGAGGTAGGGTCCAACCCTGGTGTTATGCTTTGCCAGCAAGGCCAGAGACTAAGTCTTCAGACGCGGTTATTACAGGTACTATTCTGGTCTGTGATAGGGATGCTTCAGTGCTATTTGACCCTGGGTCTACGTATTTATGCGTGTTGTCCTATTTTGCACCCTACCTGGCTATGACTAGTGATGCTTTGGGTATTCTTATTTATGTATCTACACCGGTGGGTGATTCTATAGTGGTTGATCAAGTTCATCATTCCTGTGTGGTAGTGTTCGAGGGTCTTGAGACACGTGTTGATTTATTACTCTTAGACATGGTGGACTTCGACATTATATTAGGGATGGGTTGGTTTTCCCCGTATCATGCTATCTTGGATTGTCACGTCAAGACCGTGACCTTCGCTTTGCCAGATTTGCCCCGATTGGAGTGGAAAGGGACCCCAGGTCATGCCATCCGCAGTGTTATTTCATATATGAAGGCTCGACGTATGGTCGAGAAGGGGTGTTTAGCTTACCTGGAGTATGTTCACGATTCCAGCATAAAGGTTCCTTCTATTGACTCTATTCCTATTGTTTGGGAGTTTCCCAATGATTTCCCTTCAGACCTGCCGGGTATGCTACCCGATAGGGATATTGATTTCTGTATCGATCTGGCTCCAAGCACGCAGCCCATTTCTATCTTGCCATATAGCATGGCCCTGCCAGCGCTGAAGGAGTTAAAGGACCAGTTGCAAGAATTGCTAGAGAAGGGTTTTATCAGGCCTAGTGTTTCTCCTTAGGGTGCGCCGGTGTTATTTGTGAATAAAAATGATGGATCGATGAGGATGTGCATCGATTACCGGATATTGAACAAAGTGATAATAAATAACAAGTATGCACTGCCGAGGATTGATGATTTGTTTGACCAACTTCAGGGTGCGAAGGTGTTTTCAAAGATAGATTTTAGATCTGGCTACCATCAGCTGAGGATTAGGGCGTCTGATGTCCCTAAGACAGCATTCCGCACTCGGTATAGACATTATGAGTTTTTGGTCATGTCATTTGGGTTGACCAATGCCCCAGCAACATTTATGGAGTTGATGAACTGAGTGTTCAGAACTTACTTGGACCTGTTCGTGATAGTCTTTATTGAAGACATTCTGGTGTACTCCCGCAGCCAGGAGGAGCACGAGCAGCACCTCAGAGTGGTTCTTCAGACTCTGAAAGATAGTCGGTTATATGCTAAGTTTTCGAAGTGCGAGTTTTGGTTGAGTTCGGTTGCATTTCTGGGTCATGTTGTATCAACGGAGGGTATTCATATGGATGTGAAGAAGATTGAGGCCTCGTCATTCTGGTAGGTTCAGTGGTACCTCATCTGGAGGCAGGTACTCTTATGGTAAAGGTCATTCACCGAGACCCTTTCAGTCAGCACTCCAGGTCTCTCATGGTACTCCAGGCGGTGGTGGTTCTCAGCAGCATTATTCTGATCAGCAGCCCATCAACGCACCACCACTTCAGAGTTTCCAGGGAGGACATACAGGTCGTCAGGGCCAGCAGTCTCAGCAGCCGAAGGCTTATTATGGTTTTGGTGACCCGAGTCACATTGTCAGATTTTTCCCTCGAGCCTCGGGTAGTTCTCAGCAGCAGGGTCTTCGCCCCATGATTCAGGAACCAGGTGATCCATAGCTTTCCCAGCGAGCTAGAGGCGAGGGTAGGGATCATAGAAGTGGAGGTAGAGACCGTAGAGGTGGATCTCGAACTGTCAGAGGTAGGGGTCAATCAGTAGCTGATCATTCGAGAGACATGGTTTAGGGAGGTGGGTCCCAGCCCCGGTGTTATGCTTTGCCATCCAGGCCATAGGCTGAGTCTTCAGATGCGGTTATTACATGTACTATTCTGGTCTGTGATAGGGATGCTTCAGTGCTATTTGACACTGGGTCTTCGTATTTATATGTGTCGTCCTATTTTGTACCCTACCTGTCTATGCCTAGTGATGCTTTGGGTATTCCTATTTATGTATCTACACCGGTGGGTGATTCTATAGTGGTCGACTGAGTTCATCGTTCCTGTGTGGTAGTGTTCGAGGGTCTTGAGACCCATGTTGATTTATTACTCTTAGACATGGTGGACTTCGACGTTATATTAGGGATTGATTGGTTGTCCTTGTATCATGCTATCTTGGATTGTCACGCCAAGACCGTGACCTTGGCTTTGCTAGATTTTCCCCGATATGAGAGGAGAGGGACCCAAGTCATGCCACCCGTAGTGTTATTTCATATGTGAAGGCTCGACGTATGGTCGAGAAGGGGTTTTTAGCTTACCTGGCGTATGTTCGCGATTCCAGCACAGAGGTTCCTTCTATTGACTCTATTCCTATTGTTCGGGAGTTTCCCGTGGTTTTCCCTTTAGACCTGCAGTGTATGCTGCCCAACAGGAATATTGATTTCTGTATCGATTTGGCTCCAGGCATGCAGCTCATTTCTATCCGGTCGTATCGCATTGCCCCGCCAGAGCTGAAGAAGTTAAAGGACCAATTGCAAGATTTGCTAGAGAAGGGTTTTATTAGGCCTAGTGTTTCTCCTTGGGGTATGCCGGTGTTATTTGTGAAGAAAAAGGATGGATCGATGAGGATGTGCATCGATTACCGGTAATTGAACAAAGTGACGATAAAGAACAAGTATCCACTGCCGAGGATTGATGATTTGTTTGACTAGCTTCAGGGTGAAAAGGTGTTTTCAAAGATAGACTTGAGATCTGGCTACCATCAGCTGAGGATTAGGGCGTCTGATGTCCCTAAGACAGCATTTCGCACTTGGTATGGGCATTATGAGTTTTTGGTTATGTCATTTGGGTTGACCAATGCCCCAACAACATTTATGAGGTTAATGAACCGAGTGTTCAGACCTTATTTAGACCTGTTAGTGATAGTCTTTATTGATGACATTCTGGTGTACTCCCACAGCCAGGAGGAGCATGAGCAACACCTCAGAGTGGTTCTTCAGAATCTGAAGGATAGTCAGTTATATGCTAAGTTCTGGAAGTGCGAGTTCTGGTTGAGTTCGATTGCATTTCTAGGTCATGTCGTATCAGTGAAGGGTATTCAGGTGGACCTGAAGAAGATTGAGGCTGTCAAGATTTGGCCTCGACCAGCATCAGCTACTGAGATTCGGAGTTTCTTAGGGTTATCAGGTTATTACCGTCAGTTCGTGGAGGGATTTTCATCCATAGCAGCCCCGATGACCAGATTGACCCAGAAGGGTGCCCAGTTTAGATGGTCAGATGAGTGTGAGGCGAGCTTTCAGAAGCTCAAGACATTTCTGACTACGACACTGATATTGGTTTTGCCCACAGGCTCATGGCCTTATACAGTTTATTGTGATGCTTCCCGTATTGGGCTTGGTGCAGTATTGATGCTGGATGGTAAAGTCATTGCTTATGCTTCGAGGTAGTTGAAGATCCACGAGAAGAATTATCCAGTTCATGATCTAGAGTTGGCAGCCATTGTTCATGCCTTGAAGATTTGGAGGCATTACCTATATGGTGTGACATGTAAGGTATACACTGATCACAAGAGTCTGCAATACTTGTTCAAGTAGAAGGTGTTAAACTTGAGGCAGAGGAGGTGGTTGGAGCTATTGAAGGATTATGATGTTACTATTTTGTACCACCCGGGGAGAGCCAATGTAGTGGCCGATGCATTGAGTAGGAAGTCCGCCAGCATGGGTAGTCTTGCTTATGTTCCGGTCAGCCAGAGACCGTTTTCTTTTGATATTCAGGCCTTGTCCAATTGGTTTGTGACGTTGGATATTTCTGAGCCTAGCAGAGTGTTAGCTTGCACGGTCGCTCGTTCTTCATTATTGGAGCATATCCGTGAGCGGCAGTTTGGTGATTCTCATTTGTGTGTCCTGAGAGACACGGTGCAGTGTGGGGGTGCCACAAAGGTGACCTTAGATGATGATGGTGTTTTGAGGTTGTAGGGGCAAGTTTGTGTGCCCAATGTCGATGGGATTCGAGAGTTGATCTTAGCAGAGGCCCATAGTTCCCAGTATTTTATTCACCCGGTCACCGCGGAGATGTATTAGGACTTGCGACAGCATTATTGGTGGCGTAGGATGAAGAAATATATTGTTGCATATGTGGCTCGATGTTTGAACTATCAGTAGGTGAAGTCTGAGCATCAGAGGCCTAGTGGTTTGTTTCACAGGATTGAGCTTCCCGAGTGGAAGTGGGAGAGGATTACCATGGATTCTGTTACTGGACTTCCGATGACTCGGAAGAAGTTTGATGCTATTTGGGTCATTGTTGATAGGCTGACCAAGTCAGCGTATTTTATTCCTGTTGTAGTCACTTATTTATTGGAGAGGTTAGCTACGATCTACATCCGAGAGATTGTTCGCCTTCATGGTATGCCGACATCTATAATTTCGGACCGGGGTACGCAGTTTACCTCGCGCTTCTGGAGAGCAGTTCAGCAGGAGTTGGGCACCCAGGTTCAGTTGAGCACAGCATTCCATCCGCAGACGGACGGCAAGTCTGAGAGGACTACTCAGATATTGGAGGATATGCTCCGAGCCTGTGTCATTGATTTTGGAGGCTCGTGGGACAAGCATTTTCCTTTAGCGGAGTTCACCTACAACAACAACTACCAGTCCAGCATTCAGATGGCTCCATATGAGGAGTTGTATGGTAGGCGATGTCGGTCTCCAGTCGGATAGTTTGAGACGGGAGAGACTCGGTTATTGGGTACAAGTTTAGTTCAGGAGGCGTTGGATAAGGTCAAGATCATTCAGGAGAGGCTTCGTCCGGCTCAGTCACGGCATAATATTTATGCGGATCGTAAGGTTCGAGATGTAGCTTTCATGGTTGGTGAGCGAGTCTTGCTCCGAGTGTCGCCTAAGAAGGGCGTGATGAGATTTGGAAAAAAGGGCAAGCTTAGCCCTAGGTTCATTGGCCTATTTGAGATTCTCGATCGTGTGGGAGAGGTGGCTTACAGACTTCCCTTGCCGCCAGCTTGTCAACCGTGCATCCAGTGTTTCATGTGTCCATGCTTCGGAGGTACCACAACGATCCAACCCACGTGTTAGATTTCAGCACTGTCTAGTTGGACAAGGATATGTCTTACGAGGAGGAGTCGGTAGCTATTCCAGACCGGCAGGTTCGACAGTTGAGGTCGAAGAGTTTTCCTTCAGTGTATGTCCAGTGGAGAGGTCAGCCTCCTGAGGCATCGACCTGGGATTCCGAGTCTGATATGCGGAGCCGTTATCCTCATCTATTTCCCGACTTAGGTACTCCTTTCTTTTGTCCGTTCGAGGACGAACAGTTGTTTTAGCGGTGGAGAATGTGATGAAACCTATTTTCTCTTTCATTTCTGTGCTTCTAAGGCCTTGAAAACCTCATTTTTACTTTCCACAATTTGCGTGCACAATCCGAGCGCGTAGCCGAAAAGATTATATATTAAATTCTATGAAAAATTTCAAAATGTGGTTTTAAAATGATTAAAGCTTACTTCGGTCAAAATTTTTGATAAATGGACTCGGACCCGTGATTTGACGGTCCTGGAGGGTCCGTAGAAAAATATGGGACTCGAGCATGTGCCCGGAGTCGAAATCCGAGGTCTAGAGCCCGAGAAAAGAATTTTTCTGTGAAATTGTTTTTCTGAAATTATTAAGGAAAATGAAAATGAAAATTAATTAAAAGACTGTGGTATCAGGCTAGTATTTTAGTTTTGGCGCCCGACACAAGTCTTATATATGGTTTAAGCGCTTTCTGTGAAGTTTGGTTGAAAACGGACGTTGTTTGACGTGTTTCGGACTTAAAAATGGAAAACTTGTGTTTGACGAAAAAGTTGGAAGAAATCTTGTGAGTTGAGGCTTGATTCTATGTATATAATGTTATTTTGGTGATTTGATCACACGAGTAAGTCCGCAGGATGTTTTTGAGGTTGTGTGTATGTTCGGGGTGGAGACCCGAGGGCTCGGGTGAGTTTTAGATAGGCCACGAGTTGCATTTTTGGACTTTGGAAAAACTATTGCAGGTCAGGTATGGTATCTTCGAATTTGCGAAGGATTTCTCGCAAATGCGAGAAAGGGAGCACCTGCACAGGGGTCGCAAATGCGAATAAAATTTCCGCAAATACGAAGAGGAGCCTTCGCTAATGCGAAAAAGGGCTCGCAAATGCGAAAGTCCCAGCCATCGTCAAAGTTTACAAATGCGAACTAAATCTCGCGTTTTCCCAAATTAGCAGGTCAGGGTTCGCAATTGCGAACCCCAGTTCGCAATTCCCATATATGCAACCTGCATTTTTCATACTTAGACGAATTTTCACCTCATTTCTTCATTCTTTCAACTCAAACACTCCAAAGGCGATTTTCCAAGAAAACTTTCTTCCCCAAATCATTTGTTATCAATTTTTACTCAATTTTTTCAATCTTTAACATCATTTATCATGTTTTCATCTTATAATCAAGGTTTTTCATTGGGGAAAATGGGGATTTTGGGTAGAACTTAGGGTTTCTTAAATTTGGGAATTTGGACCTTAATTTGAGGTCCGATTTCAAAACAAATCATAGATATGAACTCTTGGGGGAATGGGTAACAGGGTTTTGGTCCAAACCTCGGGTTTTGACCACGTTAGCCCGAGGGCATTTTGGGAATTTTTGAGCAAAACTTTGGAAAATTCCTTTTCATGCATTCAAATTGATTCAATTAGCATTTGTTGACACATTCAAGTAATTTATGACTAGATTCGTGCGGTTTTGTGGTGAATTCGAGGGGTAAAACTATACTAGAGGATTGAGTTGAGTTTGGAGTATTCGAGGTAAGTGCTTGATCTAACTTTGGCTTGAGGGAATAGGATTAGAGTGTTGTTTGCTAATTGCTAAATGTTGAGTACGGTGTATAGGTGGTGATGAGTATCGATACACTGGTGTCTAGCATGACCGTGGGTCCTTGTTTGTACCTATTATGATATTGTTATGATTCTTCCATGTTAATTGATGAATTCTATGTAATGTGAAGAGTATGAGGATTAATTATGAATTGTAAATTCTTTGGAGCATTGGCTTGAACAATAAAATGGCTATTGAGTAAGAATTGAAGGAAAAAGAAAGAGATATGATTAATCCCTTGCTGGGATGGTTTGAGTATATTGATTATCTCCCTTGCCGGGATGTAAAGGTTATTATTGTTGCTTCTTTGCCGGGATTTAGCTATTTAATTGTGTTTTATCCTTGCCGGGACGCTTCTTATTATCTGTCTATCCCCTTGCCCCGTTTGGTTGTGATTACTGTTTTGGGTGAGGAAGAGTGATAATGCACGAAGGGTCATTCCGTGCCATGTTTTGATTATATTTGCACGAAAGGTCATTCTGTGCCATGTTTTGATTATATTTGCACGAAGGGTCATTCTGTACCATGTTTTGATTATTTATGCACGACGGAACATTCCGTGCCCTGATTTGGTTACAATTGCCCGAAGGATTATTCTGTGCCATGATATGAGAGTTATGGGAGGAAAAGCACGAAGGTTCATGTCGTGCACTTTATTTGATTGCTTTGGGTGAGAATGAGAGTAAAAGCACGAAGGTTGATGCTGTGCAACAGTTAATTTTCCCACTCTCATTAATTATTGTTATTGACCTGTTTCTTACTTAAATTGATGAGTTTTATATCCGGACTGTAGGTCACGACCCCAAATCCCGGTCGTGATGGCGCCCAACACACTACTAAGCAAGCCTCACCAATTTACCAACATTAAACCTTTTTATGTAATTCATGATTCAATTAACACAATTAATTACTAAGTCATAACACTGAAAGTCTGAAATGTAGTTAAACATGCGGAAAACCCAAGTGGATATACTACTACACAACCCAATCGATCAGGTGTCACAAGTCTGAGCCTCTAATACATGAGTGTCAACCTACTACATATTTTTCTAAAGAAAATGCGGAATATAACAATAGGATAGATGGGAAGATAAGGGCTGCAAACGCCATGCGGCTACCTTAATGCTCCCAGATATGATGCTCGACAGAGATAGTCTCACTCATCCTCAGTAGGTACACATGTATCTGCACACGAGGTGCAGGGAGTAAAGTGAGTACTTCCAAACCACAGAATAATAAACATAAATAAAGGCTGAGAGTAATCCTAAGTTGGCACAAGATAAACTATAACCACAACAGTTCACCAGGTAACACAATTAAGATAACCAACGAAATTAATAATGTTGCAACAGAGAAATAAATAATGACAGTCAAATATGCAATGCAGCACATAAACCGGTACTCTCTAGTACCCACTGCGACGTGCAGCCCGAGCCATCCATTTATTTATCATCGACGATGCTCCCTGGGGGTGTGAACAGACTCCGAAGGGGCTCCTAGAGCCCAAGCGCAAATATCAAGCCATCTCGTGGCATCAAATCTAGGCCCTCGGCCTCATATCAATATCAATATAATACTGTTGCGGCACGCAACCCGATCCCATAAATATAATACCGATGCGGCGTGCAGATCGATCCCATAATTAGTCCAAAATCACATAAGTCTCTCGGCACAATAGCAAATAAATTATTCAGCCGAAACTTCATTAGAAATATTATTTAAGTCCCAAGTTTTGAGAAAAGTGGTTGAGTTTGCAAAATAATATTAAATATTAGGACTGAGTTCAATTTTTCTGTACACATGATAAGAAACCAGTAAAACAATCCCTGAAGGATTCAAACAGTTGGCACGAAGCCCAATTATGATAATTAATCCATTTATTAGGATGTCAATTCAACTCCAAGCAATTAGGTAGTGTTTTTATTAAGCGGGACAGACCAAGTCACAATCCCCAATGGTGCTCTACCCCACACCCGTTATCCGGCATGCAAGTCACCTCAATATAGTACTATGATATTCAAATTTGGGGTTTCAAACCCTCAACACAATATTTACATCTATTAATAACCTCAAACCAGTTATTTCTTTAATTCGCGACGCCTTTGCCATTCGAATTGATCTCCATGTGCATCGAATCTATCAAAATCAGAACGAATACTTCACAATACATTATAGGAACAAAGCCCATTCAAAAGAATCAAAAAATATCAAGATTCTCGAAATTAGCAAAAACCCGAGCCCCAGGGCCATGTCCCAAAATTTAAAAATTTTTACATCAACGTGTTCCTTATCTCCCCACAAGTCTAACCATACCAAATTTAACAATTTCCTATATCGTTTCGACCTTCAAATCCTCAATTATATCCGAGAGGCTTTCTAAATTTTTCTCCCTTGAATTCTCGGATTGACGATAAAACTTGCAATAGATTCGAGTAATATAGCCAAAATTGAGTTAAGAACATTTACCCCGTTATTCTCTATCAAAAACTATCCAAAAATTGCCCTATCCGAGCTCTAAATCGCAAAAATGGACAATGGGTTCGAAGTCCCATTTCCAAAACTTAACATTCTGTCCGGCACTGTTCACGTCACTGTTCATGTCACTGTTCATGTAACTATTCACAGACACTGTTCATGGACACTATTCACTGGGTACTGTTCATGGCTACTGTTCACGGGGTACTATTTCTGCAATTTTCTGCATTTTTCCTAAGTCCGAAATCACTCTGAGACACCTCCGAAACACTCTCGAGCCCTCGGGGCTCCTAACCAAGCACATACACAAATTCAACAACAGCCTGCGAACTTAACCGTACAATCAAATCGCCAAAATAACATCATATACCTCGAATTAAGCTTTAAAATCCAAGAATTCTTTCAAATTTCATAAAACATCAAATTTTCCATTTTGAGTCCGAAACACGTCAAACGACGTCCGTTTTCAACCAAACTTTACATAAAGTGCTTAAACCATATATAAGACCTGTATTGGGCGCCGAAACCAAAATACGGGTCCGATACCATCACTTTCTAATCAAATTTCATTTCTATTTTCCTTAAATATTTTCAAAAAACAATTTTACTCAAAAAATCATTTCTCGTGCGTCGGACGTCAGAATTTGATGATTGTTGTTCCTATGAGTCAAAAATAATAATACGAACATAGCCCTTCAATCGAAACTCAATTCGTTGCTCGTTTACTTAGTGAGATATCCATTTCGCTCGTTAAACAATTAACACATGTTTCGCGTCAAAAACTCAATCGTGACTTGATGAAATTAAACCAAACTTTCCAGATCAGTCATATAATTCATTATCAAAATTTCAAAAGTCTCGAAATCAAATTTCGATCTCTAGAACTAAAAATGGACCTTTGGGTCATTACATGCTTATGCTCAAAACGGCAAAAGTCTTCCAAAAACTCTTCCAAAACTTATCCGAGCCTCATGGGACCCCGACCAAACATGCCAACATAATTCATAACATTATTCAAACCTGTTCCAATCATCAAAATATCTCAAATAACATCAAATTACCCAAAACTCATCGAATTCAAGCCTAAGTTTCTCAAAACTTCCGAAATACACTTTCGATCAAAAACCCGACCAAACAATGTCCGAATGACCTGAAATTTTGTACACACATCCCAAATGACACAATGAAGCTACAACAACTCTCGGAATTTCATTCTGACTCCCAGATCAAAATCTCACCTATCAACCGAAAATTGGAAAAATACTAACTTCGTCAATTCAAGCCTAATTCTACATCGGACCTCCAAAACCACTTTCGATCACACTCCTAATTCACAAATCACCTCCTGGAGGTAACCGAACCATAGGAATTCACATCCGAGTCGTCTAACTCATAAGTCAACATCCAGTTGACTTTTCCAACTTAAGCCTTCTTAAAAGAGACTAAGTGTCTCATTTCTTATCAAAACCATTCCAAATCAACCTGATTACACAAGATACGGATAATGAAGCATATAGATGCTGAAAATGGGAAAAACGTGACGGTAACTCATTAGACGACGGGTCGGGTCATTACACTGTACTTCCCCCAGAGTATGCTCTCCTCCCTCTTAACTGTTTAACTTCTGTATTCTTTCCTTTTACTACATGTATATATATATTGAACTGCACAGGTTGGTTTGGTAGTCCTGTCTAGTCGCGTCACTACTTCGCCGGGGTTAGGCCAGACACTTACCAGCCCATGGGATCGGTAATGCTGATGCTACACTTCTGTGCTCTTTTGCACAGACCACGGTACCAGAGCAACTTTTGGACCACAACAGTAGTTGATTGGGAGCTAACTTTAGTCCAGGGACTTTCGAGGTAGCCTTGATGGTTTCCGCAGGCCGGAGTCCCTACTATGTTATTAGTTTGTTTTCCTTGTACCGAGACAAACATTGATGTACTTCTATTTAGACTTGTTGTTAGCACTCTTTAATAGTTCGTGAGTTAGTGACACCAGTCTTGGGTAGAGAAATGTTAAACTTCCGCAATTTTGGTTTTCAGTTATCTATGCTTTTAAGACTTCCACTTTTATGTTAATTGTCTCGTCTTTCCTTATATGGTTAATGTTGTTAAGAGAAGTGTTAAGTTAATTGGCTTGCCTAGCTCTTATTAGTAGGCGCTATCACGACTCCCGATGGTGGGAAATCCGGATCGTGATAGGTAGTTTAGTCACACTAACTATTTTTGTCTAGATTTTAGTATTTCCTTAATGGGCGTGTCCAAGGCAAATTGGTCACTTATTGTGAACCGAAGGGAGTATATCTATATCTATCTATACTATATTAAAAGCACGAAGGCCCTTAGCGAAATGCTGTTCGTCTTTTTTATCCTTTAAATTTAATTTTACACTAGACAAAATAGTCATTTAATTATTTTCCTAATATTTAAGTATAGACATTTAATTATTTTCCTAATAATTAGGACTTCAAATTCAACTAAATTTAACACATTATTTTCTTCCTTGTTTAAACTATATAATATCACAAATTTGTGAAAAAAATAAATAAATAACTGGCAATCAATTCCTCTTAGTTTTCGGAGTTGATTTCGTCTCTCTCAACTAAATTTTTGACTTAAACATTTGTCATCATGATTCCAAATAACTGGATAGGTATGTTACAGTGAGTAATTCAATAATTTTATTATCTGTAGTTTTCTTTTAATCTAACTTTTGTTAGTTGTGCATTTGCTAAGATGATTGAATTTTGAGTCCATAATTAAATTTGTATTATATGAAATTATAATACATTTTAAGATTATATTTTAAATATTTTCTACTAAGAAAAATAATTTTTATTCTTCAGCTTTTTTGTATAATATTTAAAAATTACAATCAACACTTAGAATGAATTACAGAGAACATATATATAACTAACAATATAAAAGAGAAAAAGAGAGAAAGATGATCAATATAATACTAATAGTCTCACACACAAAGATTTACTATTCATTAATATCTTATCCTTTTAAAATAGAATTCTTACTAGATAAATTTATAATTATGTAAACACTTAAAAATTGGGATGGGCTAATATTAAGAATTTGAATCAGTAAATACAAATAATTTTCTTTAATATTGAGAATAAATAATTAAGTATTTGAATTAACTAATTAGCAAAAAAATTAATTTATTAGTTTTCTAACTCATCATATAAGTAAAATTATTTTTAAGTAAGCACAACTCAGAATATATAAATTTATTTCTAAAATAATAGCACTTCAGTGAAAGAAATCATTAAATTTTGCAAAATCACTTATACTATGATATTAGGAGTTAAAATGATAAAATACAAGCTCGAAGGAATACATAAGTAGGAAACACGCGCGCATACTGTAGAGCTAATATTATATAATAATATATAGTGCCTCTTATTTTTGAGACTTTAATTATTTTGGGGCCTAAGGTAAGGGTTTCACTTGCCTTACCCTAGAGCCGCCCTTGATTATCGATATTCTCATTCATTGCTAATTTCTTTCAACTGCAATGGCTTTCTTGAAGAAATTTTAAGTTGCTAATTCCTTGGAAAGAAAATAAATTTCAAGTGCAATGACTTTCTTGCTGAAAAACTCTGAAGGTTTCCAGAAGGTGCAGAGCAAAGGAAAGAATAACAACTTGAAAAACTTTGAATTAGAACCACAATGTGAAGAACTTGTGCCAGGATTATAATGGTTTCAAATTCATCGACTTTCCTTCTCCTAATATATTGATATACTTAATATTTTCTCTTGTGTGAATGATAATCACTACTCAACTAAAGCTTACGAATAATGATATTAGTAAAACTTTCCCTTATATGCGTAATGATAGTCACTACTCAACTAAAGCTTACGAATGTACTCCGACATTTTTTATTAGAATTTTTCTATTCCGACTCCAAAGTGGAAAGAAAACTAGTTCTTTAAGATAAAATGCAAGTAACATATTAAAACCTAATTGAATTACGAACGAAATTTTCTTTTTGTAGTAAAATGAAAAAGTTGTTCAATTGTGAAAGTTTGTAAAGATAATTGATATATATTTTCCAAATTAATAAAATTGTTCAATTAATTATAAAAATAAAAAAACAATCATTGTGTAAGAACATTATGCAACACATGTTTGATAAATAAATTAATATTTATAAACATAATGTCATAACATTATTCAAATATTTGACAAAACTAATCTATCAATTCTAACTAAAAATGAATAACATGCAATGTGAAATAATAAGCTAACAATACTGAAACAAGTAATTGGAACCGCAAATATAATACAATTTCAAAATCTAAAAAAAAGTTTAACATATGTCAAATTCCAACATAATAAAAAAAAGTTCCAATACAACTTAAGATTAGGAAATAGTATAGCCTCATTCAAGAACGAAATTCTACTTTCACATCACCCATTATATGCCAAGTTGTTAATCATAATTATTTCTAATAGTAGGAGATGTAGTTTCAAAAACTAGAATAATAATATAATTGCGCTAAACGAATAAAATAAAAAAATAAAAATGTAACGACCCGACCAGTCGTTTTGAGCTCTAGCATGTCGTTCGGCAGTTTGAGGCCATAAGCAGCTTTACTTCAGGTATTATGACTTGTACGCATGGTCGGAATTGAATTCCGGGAAGTTCAGAGTTGATTTGGAAAGAGAATTCTCATTTCGGAAGCTTTACGTTGAAGAATTGACTAAGATCGGATTTTTTAGTAAACGACCTCGAAATCAGGATTTGAAGGTTCCAACAGGTTCGTATGATTATTTTAGACTGCGGCGTATGTCCGGATCAGATGTTGGATAACCCGAGAGCGTTTCATCGCCTATTGTGAAAGTTAGCATTTTGGAAGAATTTCATAAGTTTGGTTTGAAGTGCATTTCTGTGTTAACAATGTCCGTTTGGGATTCTGAGTCCAGGAATAGCTCTGTATGGTGATTCTGGTATTGGGAGCACGATCAGAAGTGGATTTAGAGGTCCGTAGGTCATTTTGGAGTCATATGGCTAAAGTTAGAAATTTGAAGGTTTTTGAGAAGTTTGACCGGAAGTGGACATTTTGATATCAGTGTTGGATTCTGATTCCGTAAGTTGGATTAGCTCCGCAATGTCGAATATGACTTGTGTGCAAAATTTGAGGTCAATCGGAAGTTATTTGATAGGTTTCGGCATCGAATGAAGAAGTTCTTAGTTCTAAAGTTTATCAAGTTTGAAATGGAGGGTAATTTGTGATTTTAGCGTTGTTTGATGTGATTTGAAGCCTCGAGCAAGTCCGTATTATATTTTGGGACTGGTTCCTATGATTGGTTGGGGTCTAGGGCGCCTCAGGTGGATTTCGGATGGTTAACAGATCAATTTTGGAGTTTGAGGAAGAATTGAGGCAGCTGATATCTGGCGTAACCGCACCTGCGAGGTTTTGTCCGTAGGTGCGGTGCCGCAGAAGCGGCCGTGGGGTCTCAAATATGGTTTGGGTGGAGAAAGGCAGTGACCGCATGTGTAGGGCACATCTGCGCTGAGGAGACCGAAGAAGCGGATTTTTGGACTTGAGCCTGGGACCGCTGAAGCGGAATTAGAAATGCACCTGCAGGACCGCAGAAGCGGTCAAGTGACCACATGTGCGAGAAGCGGGCTAGGCAGTGTGTTCTTTTAAAAATGAGGGTTTAGCTCATTTTCACCATTTTTCCTCCATGGGAGCCGATTTGGAGCAACTTGGGAGTGCCATTTTCATCATCAAGATTGAGGTAAGGGGATTATGTTAGTTTTGAGTTAAATACATTGGTTTTGTATAGATTTTAGCATGAAAATTGGTAGAAACTTGGGGTTGAGGGGAAAACTTAGAAAATTGGTATTTTCGGATTTTGACCACAATTTTGGGCATGAAATTAAGAGTAAATTACATAATTGAGTTCATGAGGTTATGGGTAAATTTTATCTTTGAATTTTTTTGGAATTCGGGCACATGGGCCTGAGGGCGATTTTGTCAACCTTTAGATCGGGGTGTGAAATTGTTATAAATTGGATTATTATGAGTAATTGAAGATGTATTAATGAGTTTATATAATTATTGGCTAGTTTTAGAACGTTGTGCATCAATTTGAGCCTTCGAAAGGGCGTGGAATGCCGATGATGGAACTTCGGAGCGAGGTGAGTCTCTTTTCTACCCTTGTAAGAGGGATTTGTCCCCATAGGTAAATTAATTGGATTTTTGCTTCTATTTGTGGGAGCTACGTACACACGAGGTGACGAGAGCCGTGCGTAGCTACTATTATGTTTATATCCGGGCAGTGTAGGACCCAAAGGCATGCTATACCTAAAATATTTGTAATCTTATATACAATTTAAATTTCTTAAATCATATCGAACTAGTAAATGAATTTTCTAAAAGGTTTAACCTTATTTTCTTAATTGATAAAAGAGAAATTTCAATTTCCTTGGATAATTGTTCCCTGAAAACTTCTTGATTGACTGTCTGTGTGTGTTTAGTTTTGGAACGGGCTTAACGCCTTGGCAAGTTAAATAGATGCATCTATGATTCCCGCCATTTTACCCTCTAGCAATGCACAATTTCAATATTGGTTGGATCGGGCCATACGATCTCGGCATGATTTGCGCATGCTTGTAATGCTTGCTTGAGATTTACAAATTGTTATTGCCTCCGTGGTCTAAGATGAATTGATAAATAATTGATTATGAATTTGGAGACTTCTAAATATAAAAAGGAGTGTTTACTTGTTTCTTGATTCACTTGAGTTTACTGTCAATTTTAATAAATTCATGATTATTCGCATTATTAATATATTATTATTGGACTACTAGTAAGTGCCGAAGTCGACCCATCGTCTCTACTTCTTTGAGGTTAGACGAGATTCTTACTAGGTACATGTTATTTTTGTACTCATACTACACTTGCTGTGTATTTTTGTTGCACAGACATATGTATGTCTAGTGGCCTAGTTGGGGGCAGCGACATGGTTGATATGGAGACTTAAGTGAGTTGTACATCTCGAGACGGCCCGCAGCCAGCAACGTCTCTTTCAAAGTATTGTACTGTATTTTTTTCTGTCTAATTTGTATTCTGGATAGTTGTTGTATTATATTATTTCCTAGAAACTGCTCATGCACTTGTGACATCGGGTTCTAGGATGCTTATGGGGTATTTTGTATTAACTTCAAATATTCTCTTATTTATTTTGAAAGATTATCTTTTACTTGCCAAATTGAAGGAAAATCATAGTTTTTACAATTATTTAAACGAGAATTTAATTAAGTACTTATGGTTGGCTTGCCTGGCAACGGCGTCCGGCTCCATCACGACCCTTAGTGGATTTTGGGTCGTGATAACATGGTATCGGAGCACTAGGTTCTCTTAGGTCTCATGAGTCATGAGAAAGTCTAGTAGAGTCTTGTGGATCAGTACAGAGACGTCTGTAGTTATCTTCGAGAGGCTACAGGACTGTTAGGAGCACTTCCTTTCTTGATTCCTCATTGTGCTATTTGATTCCTTTGAGGCTTATGCCCTTGTTTCCTTCCTACTCAATCTTATGCGATGCGAAACACTTATTATAAATCGAGAATTGAAGAATTTTAATGGTGCTACGGATATGGTGCGGGATGTTTCTCTCGGCATAGATGGTTGGGCTATTGTCATCGCCTTGCGGAATGATGTTCTATCATTCAGCCCAGTTGCTGCACTTCTGAGGGCTTTGAGGTTATGTGCAGGTTGCTATGATGCTCATGAACGGTTATCAAATAGTATTGACGTGATGGTAAGATGCTTGCTTATGTGTTGGGGCAGTGAATGATTGAAAGGAGGTCTACCCAGTGTATGATTCAGAGATTTGGTTGTCGCGCCCCCTTTTTTCCTTTTCCCTACGCGGGGAGGAAGTCCAGGTTCCGACATTCATGGGGTGTAATGACTCGTTTCCTCTTGGGAATTAGGTATTTGGAGAGTCGCCATCTAACAGATTATGGTGTATTAAGGCACATAGAGCAATTAACTTTTTGGGTTGGTTTGCATTACCAAAGATTAGGGTAAGGGCTCAAGATAACCTCGAGGGGAAGATGTTAGGCACCCCTCTTGGTCCACAACTGTGGGTCCCGACAGAACTTACATTTACAAATTAGTCCATACAAATAATTGAATCAAATAAATTGTAAAGCTCATTGAACAAGTCAAGTAGTGAAATAAAGGTTTGAACAAATTATATAAAACAAAGTTGTAAATAAGGGAAGGACTTGGGGTAAGGAGGGGTCCTAGGTTATTTATCCTATAGGATAACCCCACACAATGTTGGGTAAACACTCCTCAATGAGGGGCTACACGAGATATTAACGCGTAGTCATCATATCCCATGTCTACCCGTCCCATCCCCTTATTTGTTATGCAAAGCGAGTGTTGGTCACCGATTCCTATTGCATGCTGCTACCCGTCCCTTATTAATAGCCTCGGAGGGAGTAAGGACTGTCACATCTCCTTTTGGCACGCCGCGGGGGTGCGAGGGAGTTTTTCCAATTAAAGGACAATCGAAACGGGATTATTATTAAAAGATTCAGAGTCGCCACTTGGGAGATTTATGGTGTCCCAAGTCACCGGTTGAATCCCGAATCGAGGAAAGGTTTGACTCTGTATTACAGTCCGCGAACCAGAAATCCGGATAAGGAATTCTGTTAACCCGGGAGAAGGTGTTAGGCATTCCCGAGTTCCGTTGTTCTAGCACGGCCGCTCAATTGTCGTATTCGGCTTAATTATCTGATTTAAAACATGCCTTAAATTATGTGCAAATTTTAACCTTTAACCGCTTTTAACAATATTATTATTATTTTTACAAAGAATTGCAACGTTGTGAAAATGTATCTCGAATCACTTCACATCAATGTACCCGTGGCTATCGACACGTTTCGACCCCGTTGAGATTTGGATTTGGGTCGCATAAATGTGCACCCATGTTTAGGAAAGTAAAGTATTAAAGACGCGCCTAAAGATTCTAACACGTTATTATTTTGGGGAAGGCCGTGCAATTCACTAAACGGCCCATCCCGAAG
>MU754043.1:0-28124 GCA_026770625.1 Nicotiana glauca
CTTGAGCTTCTGAAAGCTCTCCTCGTACTCATCCGACCATACGAACGGTGCACCCTTCTGCGTCAACCTGGTCAAGGACAAAGCAATAGATGAAAATCCCTGGACAAACCGGCGATAATATCCCGCCAAACCAAGAAAACTTCGGATCTCCGTAGCTGAAGACGGTCTAGGCCAACTCTGCACCGCCTATATCTTCTTTGGGTCAACCTGAATACCATCACTAGACACCACGTGTCCCAGAAAAGTCAGAGTACTAAGCCAGAACTCACACTTAGATAACTTCGCATAAAGCTTTTCCTATCTCAATATCTGCAATACCACCCTCAAATGCTGCGCGTGCTCCTCCAGGCTACGCGAGTACACCAGGATGTCATCAATAAACACAATTACAGAGGAATCTAGATACGGCCTGAACACACTGTTCATTGAGTGCATGAACGCGGCCGGGGCATTAGTCAGCCCAAATGACATAACCAGAAACTCATAGTGCCCATATCTCATCCTGAAAGCTGTCTTCATAATATCAGAATCTCTAATCTTCAGCTGGTGATAGCTTGAACGAAAATCAATCTTCGAGAACACCCTCGCTCCTTGGAGATGATCAACAAAATCATCAATGCGCGGCAGGGGATACTTGTTCTTCACCGTTACCTTGTTCAACTGCCTATAATCAATACACATCCTCATTGAGCCATCTTTCTTCTTGACAAACAACACTGGTGCACCCCACGGTGACACACTCGGGCGAATGAACCCCTTATTTAGGAGTTCCTGAAGTTGCTCCTTCAATTCTTTTAATTCAGCTAGTGCCATACGATAAGGAGGAATAGAGATGGCTGAGTGCCCGGCACCAAATCAATACCAAAATCAATATCCCTGTCCGGCGGCACACCCGGCAGGTCCGCTGGAAACACATCTGGGAAATTCCTCACAACGGGAACCGAATCAAGACTAGGAGTCTCGGCTCCAACATCTCTAACGAAAGCCAAGTACGACAAACAACCCTTCCCAACCATCCGTTGGGCTTTTAGGAAGGAAATCACCCTAGTGGGTACATAATCAGTCACGCCTCGCCACTCGATCCGCGGAACACCCGAAATAGCCAATGTAACTGTCTTGGCATGACAGTCCAGAATAGCATGGTACGGAGATAACCAATCCATACCCATAATTACATCAAAATCCACCATGCCCAATAATAACAAGTCAACTTGGGTATCCAGACCCCCAATAGTAATAAGACAGGATCGATATACGTGATCCACAATAACAGTATAACCCACCGGGGTAGATACATGCACAGGAAAGGCAAGACAACCACGGGTCGTACCCAAATGATGAGCAAAATATGANCAGTACGGTCCTCACCCCTGGGGCGACTTCTGGCTATCTGACCTCTACTCCTAGCTAACTGAATGGGTGCTGAAGAAACAGGAGCAGAAGATGAGGGATGATCCCTCTGCTGAGACTGTCTACTACGGAACCAGGGACATTGTCTCCTTATATGGCCGAACTCACCGCACTCGTAGCAATGACCCGGAGCTGGAGAAGGGGACTGTTGGGAACCCCTCACTGCAGATGAAACCTGGGCTGAAGAAGCAGGAGCAGAGCTCTGAGCTGGAAGAGCACTTAGTGCAGGCTGGCTCTACTGATGACCCTGATGACCACGGCCTGACAAAGCCCCACTGGACACTGAATGACCTGAATGAGGAGGTCTGAAGAAACGACCTCTGCTGCGCTGGAACTGGCCGCTAGACGGAGCACCACTGAAACTACCTGAACCTCGAGGTCTCTTAGCCTCCCTCTCCCCACACTGTCGGTGATGATCTGTCTCAATCTGACGAGCCGCATCAACTACCTCCTCAAATGTAACTGCTGTAGCCCTCTCTTTAGTCATCAATATGCAGATCGGATAGTTGAGACCATCCACAAACCTCTTGATCCTCTCGCGATCTGTCGGGATCATCCAAGTAGCATGTAGAGCTAACTGTGTAAACCTCAACTCATACTGAGTCACTGTCATATCTCCCTGAGTCAACCACTCGAACTGACGACGCAACTCCTACCTGTGAGACTGGGGTACATACTTCTCCAAGAATACCATGGAGAACTGCTGCCACGTGAGAGGCGCTGCTCCAATAGGCCTATGCCTCTTGAACTCCTCCCACCAAGTAAATGCAGGCCCTGTGAACTGGAAGGTAGTAGAAGCCACTCCACTAGACTCTAGAATACCCGCAGTACGAAGCATACGCTGGCACTTATCCAGAAAACCCTAGGCATCCTCGCCCTCAGCACCACTGAATGTCGGAGGCTGAAGTCTATCGAACCTCTCCAATCGACGTTGCTCGTCATCCGGCATAGTTGGAACCACATGAGCTGGAGCTGGTGCGACTGGCGCAACTGGAACAACTGGTGAAGTTGGCTGAACTGGAGCTACCTCAGGTGTCTGTAAGCCCTGAACAACCTGCTCGGGTGCGCGAGCATCGGGGGTCTGATGACCACCCCCGATCTGAGAAGTAGTCGCTGCTATAGTGGCTGAAACCGCCTAAGCCAGTCCAGTGCAGACGGACAAGATCTAAGCCAAAGCCTCCTGGAGACCAGGAATCACGATGGGCATTGCCGGTGCCTGAACAGGTGCTGCTGGAGCATCTACAGCTGGGATTTGACCCTGAGCCTGGTCAACTGGTGCTGGAATCTGACCCTGAGCCTGGTCAACTGGTGGGTCAGCAGGGCTGTCCCTGCTGCCCTGCCTCTACCACGACCACGGCCTCTAGGTGGTACTGGTGGTCGTCCGCCACGTCCGTTAGCACGGGTTCTCGATATCTGCGAGAGAATAGAATACAGAAATTTAGTTTTCATAGCAACAAGCCGCACGATATGATTTCAAGAAAGTGAAGTGTTTCCTAAAAGTTCTGTAGCCTCCCGAGGATAGATACGGACGTCTACGTACCGATCCGCGAGAATCTACTAAACCGGCTTATGACTCGTGAGGCCTAGTAACCTAGGCTATGATACCAACTTGTCACGATCCAAACCCGGTCGTAATGGCACCCAACCCTAAAGCTAGGCAAGCCTGACCAATAATCGCTCCCAATTCAACAACAAATCTCAAAACCGACAATTTAAGGAGAATATAATAGTTTTAGAATAATAATCCAATATGTGTAGAAGAATAATACTGAGAAATACGAAGTCTGATAAAAATACTCCCAAAAGATCTGTGATCACAAGTCTAGAGCCTATAAAACAACTGAATAACAATATCTGAACGAATAAAACTCAAGTCTGGAAATGTATATATATGAATAAAACTGAGATAGGAAGAGTAGTCAGGTCCTGCGAACGTCAAGCAGCTACCTCAGCAACTCTGATAAACTCTGGAGACAACGACTGCTCAGCTAAGCCTTCGGTGTACCTGAATCTGCACACAAGGTGGAGGGAGTAGGGGTGAGTACTAAGTACTCAGTGAGTAATAAGCATATAAAATGTCTGAAGGTAAGAAATCCACGAAATACCACAAAGTAAAGCTAAAACTAACAGTCTGACACCTTAACTACGAACCAACAACAAAACAACATCAGGTATATCAGTCAAGAATAATGCAAAGATGCAATGCAATGCACATGAACACCCTATGGAATACAGCCCGATCCATTTAACGTCGACAGTGCTCACTGGGGGTGTGTACAGACTCCGGAGGGGCTCCTACAGCCCAAGCGCAATATAATCATGACATTCGTTGCGGCGTGCAGCCCGATCCATACTCAGTCCACAATATGCATATGAGTCACGTAACAGATTCAATTAATTTCCCAATTTCCAATTTATTAAGAAGAATATACTTTTAACTTCAGGAAAAGTGACTTAGCATTTCATAACAGTGATTAAACACAGGACTGAGATCAATGATTATACAAAGTATGCTATCACAATAATATTCATTCTCTGAGGATGCTACAGATCGGCACAAGGCCCCAAACATGGCAATAAGCCCAAATATAATCAATATAGGGTGCGTATCAGTCGCCAATATAGAAACATTTTTGTTCGGGATGGACCAAGTCAAAATCCCCAGTCATAAACAATCCAACACCTGCCATGGGGTGCGAGTCACGCCCTACAATAGCGTCACAATGTGATAAGCCGAGGTTTCAAACCCTCAGGCCATCATACACACCAACCACTCACCTCTAACCGGCCGTAGAATGGTCCGCACTACCTTTTCCTTTCGTATCGATCTCCTCGCGCGTTGAATCTAGTCAAAATCACAACGAATACATAAATATGGGTTAAAGAAACATAACCCAATCAAAAATACTCGAAAAGTACTAAAATTAATGAAGTTGGTAAAACCCGAGCCCTGGGCCCACTTCTCAAAAAATTCCGAGAATTACATCAACGGATTCCTCGTCTCGCCACGAGTTCGTACATATAAAGTTTACCAAAATTGGAGCTCAAATGGCCTTTCAAATCCCCAAAATTCATTTTCAAAAACCAAGCCCTAGTTCTTCACAATTCCAACCTATTGTCATGGATTTAAGGGTTGATTCTTTGTAAAAATGGTGTTTTTAAGTCAAGAGACTTACCTCCAATCACCACCCGTTGAAAACACTCTTCAAATTGCTCAAAAAGCTCTCTTGGTGGAGTATAAATGGTGGAAATATAATGTGGGTCGCGACTAAAATTAACCCTTAAAATGTTCTGTCTAGGCGACCCTTCTATGCGATCGCATCAACACCATTGGATCGCATAGACCAAAAATCCAGGCCCTGAAAATCCTCTTACGCGATCACAGAAGACACGTTGCGATCGCAGAGCACTGCGTCCTCCTACTACGCGATTGCATACACGCCCTCGCGACCGCACTGAACCATCCCTCATACCTATGCGATCGCATACCACCTCATGCGATCGCATAAAGAAAGTCTGAGCACCCACTTCCAGGACTTCTACGCGATTGCAGCCATACCTACGCGATCGCATAGAGTAAAATTCCTCTGCAATATTTTGCTGCACTTTTCATGTTCAAAATTCCCTGTTTGCCATCCGAAATCACCAAGAGGCCCTCGGGACCTCAACCAAATGCACAGATATGTTCTATTACTTCATTAAAACTTGCTCGTAACATAAAAACACTATCATAAATACCAAAATCATCGAATTACCACGGATTCAAGCCCAAGTTAAACTAAAACTTCCGAAATGCGCATTCAATCAAAAACTCGATCAAACAACGTCCGAATGACTTGAAAATTTGCAGACATATCCAAAATTACCTAACGAAGCTACTACAACTCTCGGAATTCCATTCTGACCCTAGGATAAAAATCTCACCTATCAACCGGAATTCGCCAAAATCCAACCTTAGCCAATTCAAGCTTATTTCTTCACCGGACCTCCAAATTCAATTCCGATTGCGCTCCTAAACAAATCATCACCAGAAACTAGTCGAATCATCGAAAATCTATTCCGAGCCCTCTAACTCATAAGTCAACATTCGGTTGACTTTTCCAAACTAACCTTCTCACAAAGAGACTTATTGTCTCATTTCTAACTGAACTCTATCCGAATTACTTCAAACACATATAATGAAACATATAGAAGCATAAAACAGGAAAAACGGGACGGTAAGTCCCGTAACGATGGGTCGGGTCATTATATGTGATCTTTTGAATTATTCCTAAGCATGACCAATTAACCAACAAAAATAATAATTTTGTTACTAATAAGATCTCAACATGTTATTTTCTTCCTATCTCCTTTTAGCAGTCAAAACGGAGGAGAAACTCAGCTTTTGCTTATGCTTATGTTGTAAATACACTTGCCACAGGGTGTTAAATGTCAGGGATATAAATAGTTGAATTGCTTTTACATTACAAACTTACATAAAAGGTAGCCACCTACTCAAAGCATCCCGAATTGTTACATTACAAATTTTTATAATATGATGAATTCGTTGAAATTCAAGAATGAACAACTACTAATTTAGACTGGGCCAGCCTCCCTTGTAAGATTGATCAGATACAGGTCAAGTGACAATAACAACATGGGTTAGTTCAGTTTGGGCTATCTTTCTGTGATCCAACTCTTTACAGAACTATTTTGAAGAATTAACCCAAATAGCAGCCCACCCTACACCGTAAACTATAGCCGGTGAATGTATAATACATGTATATTTTATGTATTATATGTTTATAATTATATATAATCCATGTATATGGCTAGAAAAGGTATACATTTAATATGGATGGCTATTTGTGTAAAAACCCAAAATAAGCCAAATATAGACTGGGCCAGGCTACCTTGTTGGATTACGGGCTACGTAACAATAGCATAGCCCAAGAAGCATGTTGGTTCGTAAAAATTGCATGGGGCGCTCTATTTGGTCGCCCCCATTTAATATATACCTATTCTTTTAAAGTTTTAACCTGTACCCATGTTTTAAACAACTTCAACTCTCTTTTTCCTCCTTCATTTTCTTCTTCTTCTTCTTCTTCTTCTTCTTCTTCTTCTATAGTGATACATATACCCCTTCTCAGAGAAGCCAAAAATATATAAAAATGGAGCAACAGATACAAAATGCTCTATGAAAAACATGCCATTTTATTTAACGAAGATGTCTTGCTTTTAAGAGGATTTTAAAAAACTGAATCAAAACAAATCAAGCACCCAAAGCAACCATTTTCAATATCTTTGAACTACACAAGGAGATGTTGCATGTTCATATATCAACTTTGAGCATTTCAAGCCTTTTTTAAAACCATCGACCTTGCAAGTAGATTCAAAATATTCCCCTAAAAATTGATTAAAAAAACAAAGAGCATTAATAATACTATGAATAAAATCATAAAGATGGGAACATATTTGATTTTAGTAGAAAGAACACCAAGCAGCAAAACAGTGCATACCAGCAAACTGAAAGGTTTCTTATTTGCACAACCCCTTTTAATTTTGCTAACTATGTAGGAGTATTTGTTTTGAAACATAAATGGAAGTGGAAGAAGCATGGGTAGAATGAGGTTCGTTAGAAGCATAAATCAACTGAAGTTCACCAAATATAGAACAAAACTTCAGCTAAAACATGCTGAAGTTCAGCAAATAGAGAACAAAATTTCAGCAACTAGAATATTTAAGTTCAGCAATTGCAAACAAAAACTTCAGCCAACAATAAGTTTACATGAAAAAATCCAGCTAATAATGATGAAGTTCAATAATTACAAATAAAAAGCTTCAGCAAATAGAGAATAAAACTTCAGGTACTAGAATGCTTAAGTTCAGCAATTACAAATAAAAACTTCAGCCAACACCAAGATTACATGAAAAACTTCAGCTAAAACATGCCTAAGTTAAGCAATTACAAACAAAAACTTCAACACACATGGTTCATCAATTTTTGCTACTTCAGGCCCGTCTACTAGAATGCTCAAGTTTGCGTGATTGCCTTTGCTACTTCAGCCCCATATGCTAAATTTACGCGAAAAAGTTGGTACACTTTTAATTTTTTTTTTTTTTTGCAAAACGAGTACAAGTTAAAACGGGGTGAAATTAAAAAATAGCCAGATTTATAGCTGGTCATTCAAAAATAGCCCACTTTCAAAAGTAATCAAAATTTAGCCAATGAATATGCTTAGTTCTTCATCTATTTCTTCAATTTCTGTACCTAGCATGTGTAGCTAAACCCATTAGCTAGGGTCGTGGCTCAACCCTAGTGTGGGTAATTGATGGGTGTTGCTATCTGGGGTTAGATTGATATTGGGTGTTTGCTATTTGGGTTGATTTTATGTTTCAATTTCGAATTTGTGGTTGCAAACATAGATTCAAGCTTAGTGGATTTGACTCTTCTTGAGAAAGAGAGTTTATGACCCCAAAATTGACCCAACAAGGAATTGGGATGGACTCATGAGAACTGATAGTCCCAATTAACCGGTTAAATCTCGAGAAAGTAATCACCCTACTTAACCCTAGTTGCTTGATCAAATTGGCCTACCCAATTGGTCTCGAGAGAGTCAATTGGGCAAAATCACCCTCTCTACCGAGAGGTGTGAGAGTGGGTACAATTGTGCAACAGTTATAGCATAAGCCCCAAATATATCAATCTACCCTTAGTAATTTCTACCCATCATTTAGCCACCTAGGTAGTGTCACGACCCTAGTGCCTTTCTTAACATTAAATACAACTTAGAAATATTCTCGTAGCTTAATTTAGTTTTAATCATTAGTTTTATAATAGTAGTTATAAAAATTAAAGAAAACCAAAAATTTTTGAAGTGACATTAGAAGCACAAGCGCATCTCTAGACTAGACAGACAATACAACTCCACTACTAGCTCCCTGTGAAAATTCGATCCCGAACCACTATTCGGGTAAAAGCTATTGCGACCTGCTCTTCCTACCTTAGTGTAGAGTCGAGACAGCAACGATCAGTGCAAGGCTAAAACAAAACTATTCACTATTTTATTTACTCAATGATTTTCTTTTCGCATTTTTCAAAATTTCTGCAGTAAGATCTTCAATGTTCAAAACAATTATTCAATCTATCAAAAGCATGTTTGATTTGTATTATGAATTAATATTTATTGTTGTCGTTTTCCTCCTTACTTTACTAATGCATCATTACTATTACCTATCTTGATGAACCAATGACTGTGACATGTAATAAGACAACGCAACAAACGGATATTGATTCAGATGAAGATGACATACCTGACGAGATTGTCAAAGAAGTTGAGAACTTTAAGAAAAGACCTAAGTCCAACCTGGACGAGACCGAAATTGTTAACCTGCGAGATGCAGAAAACGCCAAGGAAACACGGATCAACATTCACCTATCGCCATCAGAAAATAAATAATACACATAATTTCTAAAGGAGCATGAGGACATCTTCGCTTGGTCATATGATGACATGACTGGTCTGAGTATTTCTATTGTGGCTCACAAAATGCCAGCCAATCCAATTTGTCCACCGGTAAAGCAAAATCTCAAGAAGTTCAAGCCCGATATAAGTTTGAAAATCAAGGAAGAAGTTACCAAGCAGATCAAAGCCAAGGTTCTCAGGGTGGTTGAGTACCTAACATGGTTAGCACCATTGTACCAGTGCAAAAGAAAGATGGCAAGGTCAGAGTCTATGTCGACTACCGAGATCTCAATCGGGCCAGTCCGAAAGACGACTTCCCTTTGCCAAATATGCACATCGTGATTAAAAATTACGCCAAGCATGAGATGCAGTAATTCGTAGATTGCTTAGCTGGTTATCATCAAATCTGGATGGATGAGGAGGATGCTGAGAAAATGGCTTTCATTACGCCGTGGGAGTGTATTGTTACAAGATGATGCCATTCGGCCTGAAGAATGCAGAGGCTACCTACACAAGGGCCATGATTACCATTTTTCATGATATGATACATAAATAGATAGAAGTATATGTGGATGATGTTATTATCAAATCCAAGAAGGCCACTGACCAATAGAAGATCTGAGGAAGTTCTTCAATAGACTGCGAAGATACAACCTAAAACTAAACCCCGCAAAGTGTGCATTTGGGGTTCCTGCTGGGAAATTGCTTGGATTTATTGTGAGCTACCGAGGAATAGAACTGGATCCATAAAAAGTCAAAGCCATTCAGGAACTACCACAACCGAAGAACAAAAAGGATGTGATGAGTTTCTTGGGAAGGTTTAACTACATCAGCCGATTCATAGCACTGTCTACAGTTATCTGTGAGCCAATCTTTAAGATGTTAAAAAAGGACGCCTCCACTAAATGGACTGATGACTGCCAAAAGGTCTTCAACAAAATAAAGGAGTACCTATCAGTACCACCAGTCTTAGTCCCGCCCGAACCCGGTAGACCCTTATTACTCTACCTTGTAGTGTTGGATGGAGCTTTCAGCTACGTTCTGGGTAGCATGATGAAACGGGGAGGAAGGAACAAGCCATTTATTATCTCAGTAAGAAGTTCACCCTGTACGAGGCTCGGTATTCTCTATTGGAACACACCTATTGTGCTTTGACTTGGGTAGCTCAGAAGCTGAGGCATTACTTCTGTGCATATGCTACATATTTCATATCGAGAATGGATCCCTTGAAGTAAATCTTTCAGAAGACCATGCCAACTGGCAAGCTAGCCAAGTGGAAAATCCTGTTGAGTGAGTTCGACATTGTTTACGTAACTAAGAAAGCGGTCAAGGGACAGGCACTGGCATACCACCTTAATGAAAACTCCGTAGATGGAGGATACGAACTCCTAAAAATGTATTTTCTTGACGAAGAGGTATCATTCATAGGAGAAGACATTGCAGAACCCTATGGCAGTTGGAGAATGTTCTTTGATGGAGCAACAAACTTCAAAGGAGTTGTCATAGCAGTAGTCTTGATATCAGAAACTGGCCAGTATTATCCAGTGTCCACCAAACTTAGGTTCCCCTGCACCAACAATATGGCCGAGTATGAAGCTTGCCTCTTAGGTCTCCAAATGGCCATTGACATGAATGTGCAAGAGCTGCTAGTGATTGGAGATTCAGATATACTTATACATCAGGTACGAGAAGAATGGGAAACCAAGAACTCTAAGATACTCCTGTATCTACATCACATACAGGAATTGAGAAAGAGGTTCACAAAGACGGAATTCCAACATGTTCCCAGAATCCAGAATGAGTTTGCCGATGTATTGGCTACCCTATCATCTATGATACATCATCCTAACAAGAATTTCATTGATCCCATTCTGGTGAAAATCCATAATCAGCCAGCTTATTGTGCCCACGTCGAAGAGGAAGCATATGGAAATCCTTGGTTTCATGATATCAAGGAATATTTGGCAAAAGGAGAGTACCTAGAGCTTGCAAATCCTACTCAGAAATGCTCACTTCGGAGATTGTCCAACAACTTCTTTCACAGCGGAGGAATCTTGTATAGGAGGACTCCCGATTTAGGATTATTGAGATGTGTCGACGCAAAGGAGGCATCCAAGCTACTAGAGGAAATTCATGTTGGGACCTGTGGTCCACATATGAACAATTTTGTCTTAGCAAAGAAGATACTTCGAGCTGGTTATTTTTGGATGACTATGGAACATAGTGCATCCAAGTTGTATGGAAATGTCATCGTTGTCAGATACATGTAGACATGATAAAGGTACCTCCAAGAAAGCTCAACACGACAAGCTCACCGTGGCCATTCGCTGTCTGGGGGATGGATGTTATCGGACAAATCAAGCCTACCACTTCCAACGGGCACAGGTTTATCCTAGTAGCCATCAATTATTTCACCAAATGGGTCGAAGCAGCATCTTACAAAGCAGTGACTAAGAAAGTCGTGAAAGACTTTGTCCGCGACCGCATGGTTTGTCGATTCGTAATTCAAGAGTCGATCATTACTGATAATGGCTCAAATATCAATAGCGTCTTGATGAAAGCTATGTGCAAAAATTTCAAGATCAAACACAAGAATTCCACAACCTATAGGCCTCAGATGAACGGAGATGTAGAAGCCGCCAACAAGAATATCAAGAAGATATTGAGGAAAATGATAGAGAAGCATAGATAGTGGCATGAAAAATTATCATTTGCTCTATTGGGATGTTGCACCATAGTCCACACATCAACCGGGGCGACCCCCCTATATACTGGTTTACAATACAGAGGTTGTTGTTACCGCTGAGGTAGAAATTCCTTCCCTAAAGATCATACAAGAAGCTGAGCTCGACGACGCAGAGTGGGTAAAAAGTCGTTAGGAGCAATTAGCCCTTATAGACAGAAAGAGAATGAATGTAGTCTGCCATTGTCAACTCTATTAGAGCAGAATGGCAAAGCCTTCAACAAAAGAGTCAAGCCAAGACAATTCACAACGGGGCAGCTGGTGTTAAAAAAAATCCAGCATCAAGATGAACCCAAAGTTAAGTTCTATCCCAACTGGCAGGGCCCATACATGGTTCACCGGGTTTTGACAGGAGGAGCCCTCATACTCACAGAAATAGATGGAGAAGACTGGACAAAGCTGATTAATTTAGATGCAGTCAAGCATTACTATGTGTAACTTTATGCTTTCCTTATATGATGTAAGTTGAACTATGCCTGACCTAATTCCCGTTTAAGACAGGATATGTAGGCAGCCCTATGGATTCGGTCACAATTCAATAAAATTTTCATCCCTCCACCCCCCCCCCCCCCCTCCCGCAATCGGAAACTGAGGTAAAATTTTGAGGAGAACCCTTAAAATTCTGAAATAATTTCAGCTGATCGTCGCATGAGCAATAGTCAGAAGCGTCGACCAATCAAATTAGGGCAAAATTTTGAGGAGGACCCTTAAAATTCCATAGCAGGAGAGGCTGCAATGTTCTGAACTACCTCACAGTCATCGGTTCATCTAAAAGCTATTTTTCTCTACGCCATATTTTTACAAAATTTTGCGTGATTATTATTGAAACTACTTTGTTTAGCAACACTACCCCACTGATTTAGACGGTATCACCAGATCGAAGCTGAATGCATCAAGCAAAAGCCAGCAGGGATACGAACTAACATTCCCCTTTTACAAAACTCACAATTTTTCGTTGGTTACAGGCACTAGGATTACGAAGTCATTGAACATACTATACACCCATGGAACAAAAAATCATTCAACAATAGGACTCTCCGAACCATCGCACTTGCCAACATTTGCTATCGGCACACACCAGTAATGCTCCGTCGTCACATGGCTCCCATAATTACAACGCTACAATTTGCTCTCAGCTAAAAAACTCCACTGTCATTTGTTATTTTACTGCTTGTATAAGGCTACCATTCTACCTTCCGAGATAAAGCTCTATCTCCATCTGTATTTGCATTGCATAAGGCTACCATTCTGCCAAACAAGATTAAACATTGTCTCCAACTGCATCTACATTGCATAAGGCTACCATTCTTCCTTCCGAGACTAAACCCTTTCTCCATCTACATCTGCATGGTTGAATAATCACCACATACTGCATGGTTGTGATGACCCGGGTGGTTTTCTTAAGAATTAACGCCCCAATCCCCTATTAACTATTTTCCCTAAGTTCATTTCTACTAATTTAGTTTACCGGGATGTTCGTTGTTGAGTTACGGAGAGTTTTGGTACACTTAGTCCCTAAGTGATAGCTTAAGTGTTGAAAAGTGGTTTGTAGTCGGAACAGTATGAAGATGACCTTGGAATGGAAATCTTATGGTTCTGTTAGCTTCGTTAGGTGATTTCGGTGTTGGGAGCGTGTTCGGAATGTATTTTGAAAATTCGTAGCTCATTTAGGCTTGGAATGCCGAAGTTTGAATTTTTGAAGTTTCTAGTCCGATTGTGAGTTTTTGATTCGTGGGTCATATAGGAATTCCAGAAGTTGCAGTATCTCCATCGTGTCATTTGGGATGTGTGTGCAAAATTTCAGGTCATTCGGACGTATTTTGTTTGGGTTTTTGATCGAAAGTGTGTTTTGATGAAATTTAAAGTTCTTAGGCTTAGATCCTAGGTTAATTCAATTTTTCGACGTTGTTTTAGGTGGGTTAAGGATTGGTACAAGTTTGAATGAGGTAATAGGTGTCATTGGCGCTTTTGGTTGAGGTCTCTGGGGCCTCCAGATGATTTCGGGTGGTTAACGGAGAAATTTTGAAGTGATGCAGCAGCTGAAGTGTTCCTCTTCTTGTATTTTCACATCTGCGGCTTGGGAACCGCAAATGCGGTGCCGCAGAAGCAGCTAAATGGCCGCAAAAGCGGCTTTGCCCCCTTTCCCTCAAAAACCGTAGAAGTTGTGCTATGTTCGCAAAAGCGGAGCCGCAGAAGTCGCTTAGGCATCGCAGATGCGTCCCCTTGGCCCTTTAATGAAAACTGCAGAAACGGCTCTTTTCTATAGAAGCAGGACCACATATGTGGTCCCTTGTCCGCAGAAGCGGATATCACTGGCCAGATATAGAGATTTCGAGGGTTAAGTTTCAAAAGTTAGAAAAATCAAATTGAGCTCGGGGAAGTGCAATTTTGAGAGGGTTTTGAAAGGGAGATTATTGGGTAACGTTTCTTAAATCCCTTATAGTTATATTTCATCAATACATAATTAAATCAATCATTAAAACTCGAATTGAGGATCCAAATTTGGGGAAAATTGGGTGAAACTTCATACGCTAAACTATTGAGTTTTGAGTAGGTGTTTGACCTCCGATTTGGGATATTTTTATATGGTTGGACTCGTGAGAGTACGAGGGTTCTGAAAATATGAAAATTATTTGATTTCGAGACGTTGTCCTGAAGGGCATTTTGGTCATTTTACCTAATTTCACATGGTAGATTTGAATTTAATAGTAAAACCAGTAATTTGTGATGTTATTTCCAATGTGTAATTAAATTTAATAGATTTGGGCCATTTGGAGTCGAATACTCATGGTAAAGGCGTGATTTCTAGTTGAGTTTGGAGCCGATTCGAGGTAAGTGGCTTGTCTAACCTTGTGTGGGTGACCTTTACCCTTAGGATATGATATTTGATAATTGAATGCCTTGTATGTGAGGAGACGAGTGCGTACTTGAGCTAATTGTTGGAAATCCGTTTTTACTTGAAGTATTTAAATTGAGTTTTTCCTGCTTATCTGTTTAGTTTAAATTGCAAGTTTATCCTATGCTAGTTTAAAGAAGCATGTTTATTTGACTTATTTGCTTAAGTTCTTAAACTATCATGGTTGTATTACATGAGGCATGTTAGTCTAGGATTTTTCTATTACTTGTTCTGAGTTAGCTTTTAGTTGGGCCGTCATTGTGTGTTTTAATTTGGGACTACGGGATGTCATCCCGGGAGATCCCCCTGTACTGATTATGTTCTGGACTGAGGTGCGGGATACCAAGATATCCCTGGCACATGAACATGTAAGATTTGAGTATACCAAGAGATCCTCGGAATACCAAGAGATTCCTCGTGTATATGACAAGGATACCAAGAGATCCTCGGGATACCAAGAGATCCCTCGTGTATATGATAAGGATACCAAGAGATCCTCAGGATACCAAGAGATCCGTCGTGTATATGATAAGGATACCAAGAGATCCTCAGGATACAAAGAGATCCCTCACGTATATGATAAGGATACCAAGAGATCCTTGGGATACCAAAAGATCCCTAATGTATATGATGAGGATACCAAGAGATCCTTGGGATACCAAGAGATCCCCGGCTATTGTTTCCTGTTGTGAGTAGCATCCCTGATATTGTTTTTCTTCTGGCTTCTAATACTGCATTCCTTATTTATCATGTTCGGATTCTCGCTGTAGACTTTAGTTGTACTATTTTTCCTTATCTTATCATATATTATGATTATATCAGTAGGGCCCTGATCTTCTTTTTCACTACCCAACCGAGGTTAGGCTTGGCACTTACTGAGTACCGTTGTGGTGTACTCATTCCTCTTCTACGCATGTTTTTCATGTGCAGATCCAGGTTCCTCCACCTAGGCGTACTATCACCGAGACGGAGAGATCTAGCGGAGACTTCAAGGTATATCTGCAGCGTTCGCAGACCAAGGAGTCCCCTTCCTTATTCTATCTGTAGTGTTTAGATTCTATCATACTTTTGATGTAGACATTCTGGAGATTAGAGCATTTAAAGTATTTCTTTTTGCTTGTGTTTCCCATGAGTTTCCGGGTTTTGGGATTGAGTTGTAGACTTCCGCATTTATTTTGAGTTGTATAGGCCGAGAGACTTTATATGCAGTTATAATATTAATATATTTAGTTTTAATTAATTATTCCGCAAGTTAGGTTGTTATTTCCTCATCATTAGGCTTACCTAGTTGTAGTAACTAGGTGCCATCATGACATGTTCATGGAGGGTGAACTGGGGTCGTGACAAGTTGGTATCAGAGCTCTAGGTTCATTATCCATCTTTAATAGGGTCATAACTCATAAGCTAATCGCTAACAAAAGTTGTGTTTCATCTTCATTATCTAAAAAATTCTGCTAATTTGACTATCTAGTAAGAGTTAGTTATGTCTTTTAATATTCAACAGAATTCTGCTCTTCTCATATAAGGAAGAAAATAACTAATATTTAGTTAAGTCTAATAAAAAATAAATAATCATGTAAACAGAGAAAAAAACTAGTTGGTTCTTGAGGGAGAGGACTTGAATCCATGATGAAAGACAAACATGAAGAGGAAGACTAAATATGGTGAAAATAGGTGCTAGACATTGCCCCACAATTGATTTCCTATGTGACAAGAACAACATGAAACATGATATCAAATAATAAATATGTGTTAGCAGAGCTTGTCAAAGCATAGCTGCCAATATGAAGAAGAAACGAAATAGAATGCTACATAACCCTATAGATCACTCAGCCTACTCCTTCAAGTACAAAATATCTAAAAGCACCATATTTGTGTTCAACTTATTGATTATGGGGCATTTTATATAGAAGTAATATGAATACATATCGCTAACTAAAGAATGTTATCATGGCAACAACAGACATCAAACATTTAAGCGCTTTTATATAAAGCACCAGTTTAACAACTCCAAAATCACAGCATTTCAACTCCCTACACTAAATTTGGATAATAATTACACAGACTATTAAGTCTGTAATAATTCAAATTAAAAGGTCAAGTAATCTGAATTCAAAGTCACAAAATACTGAACAGATAACTATCAATTTCAAATTCAAAGAAAATGGAATTAAGGAAACTCACCTTGCATCCTTACTGTGTGGATGACAATAATAGCCAACACAATTATCCAAGTCTTAAATAGTGGCCTCAAAATCAACAAAGTAAAGACTTCTCTCGAAAATCCTTTGCTCAACTAATACAAATTTTTCTGCTGCAGCCCAAACAGATAAATGGCAACAAGAAACTTCAAATAAGTTGAGTGAGGCAATTCAACAAACAATGTGGGTGCACAATCCACTTTAAGTTTCAGTCATTTATATACCTTCAATTTTCCATAAAAGGGTTTAATTCTGCACTTATTAGCCATGACGCATGTGCAAATCTGAGGAGTATATTGATACTGATGATATGAATATAAGTGAGAGGAAGGCAGAGAAACTGAAACAGCCATAGACTAAGAACGGTGAAGGAGAATGGAATTAGAAGTGAAGTACTGAAGTATAACCCAAGTTTTTTAAATTATCCATGACTTTTTTCACTTTGTATATAAAGACAATCATGAATTGGATTTTTTTGTATCTATCTTTTTCTTTGTTTCTTAAATGGCTTCTCTGTATCTGGACTTTAAGCTTTGGGAGTGCCTGTACTTCAAAATACTCACACAAAATTAACCATCAAATAAATACAAATACCAAAATCCCAATTAAGGAAGATGACAGAAACATAGAAATTTAAACAAAAATACAAAAAAATAACCCATGAGAAACCAACCCAAAAATTTAAACAAAAAAACACAAAATACCAACCCAGAAATTTAAACAAAAACAAATTAAAAAAGATGCTAAAAATTAAGCCATCAACCATGAGCATATACTCAAGTTGAGCCCCACTTTCAAGATTGATATACCCAATTGATTAATTCATGAATGAGGCCCAAAATTAATACCCACACGAGTTAAGAAACTTTTGCAATAAGAATATATTTACTGATTTAGATTTGGAGAAACTTTAAAGGATTAGCACGCCACCTCCGGTGTGGACGATTATGGATGAGTTATTGAGTCTGGAGAAGATCGTCAATCGGCGGAATGGAGGAGATTATCGATTTTGGAGGAGCCTAGAAGAGATTGTCGATTATGGAGGAGATTTCGGAGGAGAATGTGAAAGTCCATCTCCTTTTAATTAAATTACTTGTACGCTAAAATGACTTAGGGTTTACATATATTTGGTATTTTATTAGATATGAAAAATAAAAAATTAGGTTGTGGGCCCATCTTATTTTAGCGGGTATAGAAAATTTAGGTGAAAAATAAAGAGGGAATTAAATGACCGTAACAATTTATCCAAACGTTACCATAGCTTTATTTATTGCTACAGTTATTGAAACCGTTGCCATAAATACCTCTATCAGAACGGTTTCAAACCTATTGTAACGATTCAGTTTCTAAGTGTCCCAGTATCTCCAAAATTTATTTGTAACGGTTAAAACCGTAACAATACAACATCTATTGCAACGGTTATTGTACCGTAGCAATTAAAAGCGTTGCCATAGCTCTAATTTCTAGTAGTGCCTTAAGGACAAGGTTCAGCGTAGTGATGCCAGGGATGTGACCATTGGAGATGAGGGGGTATTGAGGATGCAGAGCCGGATTTGTGTGGCCAATGTTGATGGTCTTCGAGAGTTGATTTTAGCAGAGGCCCATAGTTTGCGGTATTCCATCCATCCGGGTGCCGCGAAGATGTATCAGGACTTGAGGAAGCACTATTGGTGGAGACGGATGAAGAAAGATATAGTTGGTTATGTGTCTAGATTCCTCAACTGCCAGCGGGTGAAATATGAGCACCAGCGCCCGGGTGGGTTGCTTCAGCAGATAGAGATTCTGGAGTGGAAATGGGAGCGCATCAACATGGATTTTGTATCTGGACTCCCACGGACCTTGAAGAAGTTTGATGCCATTTGGGTTATTGTGGATCGGCTGACCAAGTCCGCCCATTTCATCCCTGTGTGTACCACTTATTCATCGGAGCGCTTGGCAGATATTTATATACGGGAGATCGTACGTCTGCATGGTATTCCAGTTTCTATTATTTCGGATAGAGGTACTCACTTTACATCGCAGTTTAGGAGAGTCGTGTAGCAGGAGTTAGGCACTCGGGTGGAGTTGAGCACAACATTTCACCCCCTAGATGGATGGACAGTCCGAGCTCACTATTTAGATTTTTGAGGATATGCTCTGTGCATATATGATTGAGATTGGAGGGATTATTTCTTACCATTGGTGGAGTTTGCTTACAACAATAGTTATCAGTCCACCATTCAGATAGTGCCGTATGAGGCTTTATATGGTAGGAGGTGTAGATCTCAGGTGGGTTGTTTTGAGCCGAGTGAGGCTAGGCTATTAGGCACAGAGTTGGTTCAGGATGCGTTGGAGAAAGTTAAGATAATTCAGGATAGACTCCGTACAACCCAGTCCAGACAGAAAAGTTACGCGGACAGGAAGGTTCGTGATGTTTCATATGTGGTTCGTGAGCGGGTTCTGCTTCGGGTTTCGCCTATGAAAGCGTCATGAGGTTTGGAAAGAAAGGAAAGTTGAGTCTGAGGTTTATTGTCCCTTTTGAGATCTTGAGGCGAGTTGGGGAGGTTGCCTATGAGCTTGCCTTACCTCCTAGTTTAGCCGAAGTTCATCCAATATTTCTTGTTTCGATGCTCCGGAGGTATCACGTTGGCCCGTCACACGTGTTGGATTTCAGTTCACTCCAGTTGGAAAAGGATCTATCCTATGTTGAGGAGCCAGTGGCTATATTGGGCAGACAAATCAAAAAGTTGAGGTCAAAGAACATTGCTTCAGTGAAGGTTCAGTGGCGGGTTCAGCCGGCCGAGGAGGCGACTTGGGAGACCGAGTGGGATATGCGTAGCCAGTACCCTCATCTTTTCACTACTTCAGGTATGTTCTCTATGCTAGTTTGAGGACGAACGAATGTTTAAGTGTAGGAGGACGTGACGACTCGGCCGGTCGTCTTAATAATAAATGCCCCGATCCCCTATTAACGCTTCCCCTAAGTTTATTTCTGTAAATTTTGTTTGTCAGGACATTCGGTGTTGAGTTTCAGAGAGTTTTGGGACACTTAGTCCCTAAATGAGAGCTTAAGTGTTGAAAAGTGGTCCGTAGTTGGAACAGTGTGAAGACAACTTCGGAATGGAAATCCGATGGTTCCGTTAGCTCTGTTAGGTGATTTCGGTGTTGGGAGCGTGTTTGGAATGTATTTTGGAAGTTCGTAACTCCTTTAGGCTTGGAATACCAAAGTTTGAATTTTAAATTTCCGGTCTGATAGTCAGTTTTTGATTCGAGGGTCAGATTGGAATTCCGGAAGTTGCAGTAGCTTCGTCGTGTCATTGGGATGTGTGTGTAAAATTTCAAGTCATTCGGACATGTTTTGGTTGGGTTTTTGATATAAAGTGTGTTTTGATGAAATTTGAAGTTCTTGGGCTTAAATATTTTGTTAATTCGAGTTTTTGACGTTGTTTTAAGTGGTTTAAGGATTGGTAAAAGTTTGAATGAGGTATTAGGTGTTATTGGTGTTTTTGGTTGAGGACCCGGGGGCCTCGGGATGATTTTGGGTGGTTAACGGAGAAATTTTGAAGTGATGCAGCAGTTGAAGTGTTCCTCTTCTTGTATTTTCGCATATGTGGCTAGGGAACCGTAGATGCGGCGCCGCAGAAGTGGCTTTGCCCCCTTTCCCTTAGAAATCACATAAGCGGTGCTATGTTCGCAAAAGTAGAGCCGCAGAAGCGGCTTAGGATCGCAGATGCGACCCCCTGGCCCTTTAATGAAAACCGCAAAAGTGGCTCTTTCTCTGCAGATTCGGGACCGCAGATGTGGTCCCTTTTCTGCATAAGCGCATACCACTGGCCAGATATAGATATTTCGAGGGTTACGTTTCAAAAGATAGAAAAATCAAATTGATCTCGGGAAATGGCGATTTTGAGAGGGTTTTGAAGAGGACATTATTGGGTAACATTTCTTTAATCCCTTCTAGTTATATTTCATCATTATATAGTTAAATCCATCAATAAAATTCGAATTGAGGATCAAAATTTGGGAAAAATTGGGTGAAACTTCATATTCTAAACTATTGGGGTTTGAGTGGGTGTTTGACTTCCGATTTGGGAGATTTTTATATGGTTGAACTCGTGAGAGTACGAGGGTTATGGAAATGTGAAAATTATTCTATTCCGAGACATTGTCCTGAAGGGAATTTTGGTCATTTTACATAATTTCACGATATAGCTTTGAATTTAATAGCAAAACCAGTTGTTTGCGATGTTATTTACAATGTGTAATTGAATTGAATAGATTTGGTCCATTTGTAGTCGTACACTCGTGGTGAAGGCGTGATTTCTAGTTGATTTTGGAGCCGATTCGAGGTAAGTCGCTTGTCTAACCTTGTGTGGCGGACCTTTCCCCTTAGGATATGATATTTGGTAATTGAATGACTTGTACGTAAGGTGACGAGCGTGTACTTGAGCTAATTGTTGGAAATCCGTTTTTACTTAAAGTATTTAAATTGCGTTTTTCTTGCTTATCTGTTTATTTTAAATTGCAAGTTTATCCTATGCTAGTTTAGAGAAGCATGTTTATTTGACTTATTTGCTTAAGTGCTTAAATTGTCTTGGTTGTATTATGTGAGGCATGTTTGGATAGGATTTTTCTATTACGTGTTCTGAGTTAGCTTTGTGTTGGGCTGTCATTGTGTGTTTTAATTTGGGACTACAGGACGGTATCCCGGGAGATCCCCCTGTACTGATTATGTTCTGGACTGAAGTGTAGGATACCAAGAGTTCCCTGGCACATGAAAATGTAAGATTTGAGGATACCAAGAGATCCCTTGTGTATATGATAAGGATACCTAGAGATACTCGGGATACCGAGAGATCCCTCGTGTATATGATAAGGATACCAAGAGATTTTCGGGATACCAAGAGATCCCTCTTTTAAATGATAAGGATATCAATATGTCCTCGGGATACCAAGAGATCCCTCGTGTATATGATAAGGATACCAAGAGATCCTCGAGATACCACGAGATCCCTAGGGTATATAAAGAGGATACCAAGAGATCCTCGGGATACCAAGAGATCCCTGCTATTATTTCCTGTTGTGAGTAGCATCCCTGATACTGTTTTGCTTCTGCCTTCTACTACTGCATTCCTTATTTATCCTGTTTGGATTCTCGCTATAGACTTTAGCTGTACTATTTTTCCTTATCTTATCATCTATTATGCTTATCTCAGTAGGGCCATAACCTTCCTAGTCACTACCCAACCGAGGTTAGGCTTGGCACTTACTGAGTACCGTTGTGGTTTACTCATGCCCCTTCTGCGCATGTTTTTCATGTGCAGATCCAGGTTCCTCCACCCAGACGTACTATAATCGAGGCAGAGAGATCTAGCAGAGACTTCAAGGTATATCTGCAGCGTCCGTAGACCAAGGAGTCCCCTTCCTTATTCTATCTGTAGTGTTTAGATTATATCATACTTTTGATATAGATATTCTGGAGATTAGAGCATATACAGTATTTCTTGTACCCTGTGTTTCCCGTGAGTTTCTGGGTTTTGGGATTGAGTTGTAAACTTCTGCATTTATTTTTTAGTTGTATAGGCCGAGCGGCCTTATATGCAGTTATTATATTAATATGTTTAGTTTTAATTAATTATTCCGCAATTTAGATGGTTATTTCCGCATCGTTAGGCTTACATAGTTGTAGGAACTAAGTGCCATCACGACATTTTCATGGAAGGTGAACTAGGGTCATGAGAATGGCTGAAAGATCGCCACATACTGCATGGCTGAAAGATCAACACATACAGCATGGCTGAAAGATCGCCACATACTGCATCTGCATGGCTGAAAGATCGCCATATACTGCATCTGCATGGCTGAAAGATCGCCACATACTACATACTGCATGGCTGAAAGAATGCCACATACTACATCTGCATCGCTGAAAGATCGCCACATACTACATATTGCGTGGCTGAAAGATTGCCACATACTGCATGCTGAAAGATCACCACATACTGCATCTGCCTGGCTGAAAGATCGCCACATACTGCATGGATGAAAGATCGCCACATACTGCATGGATGAAAGATCGCCACATACTGCATCTGCATGGCTAAAAGATCTCCACATACTGCATGGCTGAAAGATCGCCACATACTGCATGCTAAAAGATCGCCACATACTGCATCTGCATGGTTGAAAGATCGCCACATACTGCATTTCATAGGCTGAAAGATCGCCACATACTGCATCCTTCATGGGCTGAAATATCGCCAACTCATCCAAAGGCGTCATCGTTCGGAGGAACCATCTTCATAGCTCGAGAACACCATTTTATGGCCTGAGGATCTCTTTCAATCTTTTGCATATCATTATTCAAAGGCGTCATGGTCAGAGGCACCATCCTCACAGCCCGTGAACATCATTTCATGGCATGCGAATCCCTTATCATACAACCCATGGCCCAGGACATCATGGTCTAAAGACATCATCCTCGTCATCCAAAGAGAACATTCATCGTCCAACGGGAATTCGCATCATGTTTAAATTTACCCATAATATATGGGTGTATTGCTTATTTGCAAGTATACCGACGAGAAACGACAATCTCGATAGGAGAGATCTCGTTCCAATTCCCGCAGCCATATCAAACCTAACCATTCCCGTAAACCATCCACTCACACAACCCTAGATGTTGTGTCTGTTCTTGAAATCGACCCATCGGTATACTCTGCCGGTGGATACCGAAATACATACGGTCTGATTTCTACAAAACCAGGGATATGTAGGCAACTCAAAGGCCAGGGTGCGTCCTAACCTCTTCACACCATTTCTCTCGGTCAAAATTGGCTATCATTTCTTTACCCGGAAACTCTTTCATTGTTCCCGCGTAAAGTGGGGCAGCTGTTGATACCCAATTTTTCCCTATATATTTTAAATATGAAAAATGCCTTCCAAATAACACATATATGCATACATAAGCATGTCCAAGTTTTTATTATTTTTCCCATCATTTTAAAGCTTTAAATTGATTTATTTTCTCCCTTTTACCCATAAAATCCCCAATAATTATTTCTATAGTTATTATTTTTGATAATTCATCTATTGGATTTTTATATTTATGCCAAAGTATGGCTAAATTAATTTTGCATATTTTTATAATTATATTTAGTATTTTTGAAGCTAAATTGCACATAATTGTAATATTAGCCATTTTAAGGTTTAATTATGTTTTATACGCATAAAATTGGATCCTGCATTTTTTAATTATTAATTATGTATTATAAATAATTTTATCCCTTTAATTTATTTTTCAGAAACTATTTACTTTTTTTATAAATTAAAAAAGGAAAACTAGCTATTTAAATAACAACCCATTTGTATTTCAATTATAGCCTAAATCAAACCCCAATATCCCAGCCCAATTTTCATTTAAACCGGACCCTAACCTAATAGAAAACCCACTGGATCCAAGCCCAAACCAGGATCCCCACCTACCCTCGCTAATCTCGACCGTTGATTTGGGAGATCAACGGTCCATGTTGCCTCTTACCATTTTTAACCCCAAACGACCCCCTAACCTAATTCATTTCCTACCAATCTGCCGCCCTTGAATCCCCTCTCTTCTCCAATTCTCTCTGAAACCTAACTCAAACCCTAGCCGCCGCCACCCAAACTAACCCTAATCCCTTTCAATCCTCTCTCAATCCATGGACTCTCATGGTTGTTCGAGACGTGTACTTGTCTTCTACGTCCCCGGGTGGCCCGCTTTTGTGATTTCATGGAAAGATCTCAAAGAGATCTAGTCCAGACCTTGCTCTACTTATATCCATAGTCTTTTTCCGGCCATCCATGGTTGTTCGAGTTAGATCCATGGCTTTTCAGCTAAATCGGTAATGATCTAATATTCTCTCATCCTTTCTGGATTCTCTGAAACCCTAGCCCTTGAGATTTCTTACTGTTCTTTAGATCTGTCTTCGATCTAGGTACATCCATGGGTTTTGACCAATTTTTTCTTCGTCTCTTTCAATTCCTGAAGGAAAAAAACCTTGTTATAAATCTTCCAATCTTTTTAGATCTATGGGTTTCTTAAGGTTGTCACTTGTCTTCTTCAAAATGTTTCACCGATTTTAAATAGTTTTTTCATTTTCCAAACAATGGTTTCAAAACGTTTTTGCAAAAAAAAAAAACGATTTCTTCCTGATTACTGTCATTCTTAGCATGTTTAAACATTACCTAAGCCTTTTGTTTTGGCTTGAATCATTTTTTTCAAGAAACCCTAATAGTTCTGGGTTGGATTCGAAGTTTGAATTTGTTTGTAGTTTGTTTGCATGACTACCATGAAAATTCTGGGCTTTATGTGTGTTCTATATGCTCTTGTGCTTCTTCTTTCGTTTGTTCTTAATGTCTCTTTGAATTGTCCAAACTCGTGTTATTTATAGGTCCGACCATTTGTTTTATTGATTGTTCATATAATTTATGTTGATTTTGTGTAATCTCCTTAAACCTGCACCTTTGATTCTGTGTATTTTCCTTGTAGTTCTATACTAATTTTTCAAAATTGCTTCCTCACTTTTGTGATCCTTTCCTTGGTTAGCACTGATTCCCTGTGATTCTCAATCTTATCCGTGATTCTTTGAACTAATTTTCATAATCAAATTATACTCTGCCTTGCTTATGCACTGTTAATTAACGTGTACTTTCCTTATGTTGAAACTATTCTGCACTTAGACTCTATTACATGCTACATGCTTTTACTATTCCTATTATGGTAAAATCAGTCTTACAAACAATTCTTTTCCTTCTTTGATACAACTTGTACCCGTTTGAACTATGACTCCCTAATTAAAGGGAATCTGGGTCTTTAATTGATTCAAATTTGTATTATTTCTATAATTATGCTAAGTCAGTACTTGTTACCTTACTATCCCACCTGTTTTCAAAGCTATAAATACTCTAGCCTCTCTTCTTTAAAAACACGAACAATTAGTTCAGAACACACACATACACATTCAAACTCTCTCTTCTTTCCCTACTACTTGTGCTACTGCTTGTCTAGCAGGCTGAAAGCCAAGGCTAGACTGTGGAATCCTACTTACTATACTTTTCCGCGCTTTGCTTCCTTAACTGGTATGTCCCAGTTTAATTTTAAAGCCTCAACAACAACATGATTCTCTTATTGTTTTAGTTTCTCTCATTGCTGGTCTACTTTGTGGTTCTGTTGTGAAATATGTAGTTGAGTTTCATTACGAGCATGCTATTATGTCTCCCCTTCCCTTTAGATTAATGCATTCCCTTATGTGTGTTTCAAAGCATGCCTTGTCAATCATTTACTGTGTACTTACCATCTTATGAATCCCAAATCCATATCCCCTCCATGTGTTTATGTTCTTTCTGACTGGTGTGTGATTATGCCAGTATCACCTATTGCTGAGCATATCCAAACCACTCCTAAGACCCTTGCTGGGGTTATGTGTTTACAGCCTAATGTCTGTGTATCCCCAAATCCTTTGACCCCCTGTGTGATTACTGATTCTATGTGTGATCTCACCTTAAGGTGTTTGAGTTTTGTTTACTACTACAACTACTTTCAATCATCTCTGTTACTGATTGCTTTCAAAATGGACTTGTCAGTCCAGTTTTTAAACAAACTCCTTTCAAATATGTGTTCTGCACCTTCACTATACTCTTAGAATACTAAGTTGTGCCCCTTTTGTGTGAGCCTTGCCTTGGAACCGTTGAGCTGCCTATGAACTTGGACACATGAAATCTGGCCTTTCCATACTGCACTTACTCTGTCTAGGCTATGAAATCTGGGTGTAAGCATTGTCCGGGATCCCTTGAGGTCCTTAGGGAACTCTGACACACCAAGATATGAGGGAATGCTATGAGCAATATTAGCACTTGAAGTGATTTATTACGTAACTCGGGGAGGAAATCCTAATCAGGCTTTCTATAGCATAACATCGTATTTTCATTGCTACTTATGTAATTCATTTCAATGTTGGTCTGTAATAACCAGTTGTAAACAAGTATTGGGGTGGCTAGTGAAAAAGGATGGTGTAAATATGCATGCTGTAGTTGTTGAGGATAGAAAACATGTTATTAGGGTTATATTCATAATTGTGAAATAGAAACATGTTTAGGGTTCATACATGCATTAGAAATCATTCTCTTAGGACCCATGTTTTCTTGCTTCAGCATCTCATCCATCACTAATCCATGTTTTATGTCTATCACTTAGAAATCCTGCTCCTTGGACAATAACAACATTGGCATAAAAGTTGTTACTTCCAGAAGTCACACTTCAATAATTCTGCAACTCTTGTGCATATATAGAAATCATGCCTTAGGGATTCTATTTTTTTTTACAATCTTGCCATTTGCATGTGCATCTTAGATACCATGTTTTAGGATCTTATCCACACTTGCATTCACACTTAGTGTAAACTACTGGTTATAAAAGAGCTAAAAACAGCTTCACACTTGATTATCCTGTTTAAAATAACTGGTAATAATCTCTGCATTCGTATCAACTAGAACAACATGCTCTTAGAGTAAAATAATTTCCACTACTTTAATAATTCTGAACAATTGTTGCACATTATTTTATGCCTAGGCAAGCCTTAGGTAATCAACTTTAATAAAACCAGAATCATCTCTGTGATTAGTATCTAATTATCAACTGTTAAAATCAGTAGGCAATCCTGATTCGGACTTCTTTTTTGTGTCATGTGATAAATCTGGTTTTGATGTCATCACTTAGATACCATGCATAGGATTTAAATTCAGACTTTAATTGTGTATAAGTCATGTTGTCTATGTGTATTATCTGTGGAGTATATTTCAGCCTTTCGTTTGTCTTCCATGCTCCCCCTTAATTGCAGTCCTACTTGTTATTGTATGTCGCCTTAGTATTTTGCCTTTAAACTTGAGGGTCTGCTTAGAATCTCCTTCTTATAGGATATGAGTCATAAATTCCTTCTGGACTGATAGGAAGGGACGAGTAACAACATGCGATATGGGTCGAGACCAACCTTCGCTTTAATTACCTTCACAGGTCGGGAAAGGGTAGATATGGATATGATGACCGGTGCGCTAATGTCACGCGTATCCCCTTTGCTAAGGAGTGATTATCGGGCATTGTATTGATGTGATCCATATTACAAACAAACCTAGGACACCCCTCTTTACATTCATGAATATGCTTAGATTGTAATCCTTTTCAAAAATCTCATTGTCTTTCAAACATTTGTGTGTTTAAACTTAAATCCCCTACTACACTACAAGAAAAAGGCTTTTTAGGGACCAACATTTAGCGACGAGGTACAAATCTTGTCCCTAGAAGTACACTAGTAAATTCACTAGTCCTTAAATCTCTATTTTTTCATTGAAATATTAAAGAGAAATAAAATTAGACCTGATATATGGTCCTTATTTAGGCCTATTTTCGGCGCGAGAAA
>MU754043.1:30032-48418 GCA_026770625.1 Nicotiana glauca
ATTAGGTATATATTTTCTCCTATTTTCTTATATCGTCTTCCTAAATTTGAAGTTATTATTTTTATTTTTAATCCGTCTAGATTTTCATATGTTTTTTCATCTATAGCAAATTCTTCTTTATTCATATGTTATGTTTAATTTTAAGTTGTAGGATATATTTATATTCTAATTTTGATATTTTGTCTATTAGTTTATCTTCTTTTGTGGTTCTATATTTTTTATATAATTTTTTTAATTTTATTACTATTTTATTTTATTTTATATTATCATATAGTTTTAGGGGTTTTTCTTTGTTCTTATTATTACTTTGTTTATTATTATGTTTATCGTTATAGTTCATCTTGGGGGGTTTTTCTTTGTTCTTATTATTATGTTTATCGTTATAGCTCTGATACCATCTTGGGGGGTTTGTGGGTCGGATTTAGATCTTTACTTAATTATATACAGGAAAGTAATAGTAAACATAATAGCCCAGCATTTATAGTAAATAAACATAATGAACAAAAAAGAGGTAAAAGTAGAATGGTAATAGACTATAGGAACCTAAACGCAAAAATAAAAATATATAATTATCCGATACCAAATAAAATATTAAAAATAAGACAAGTGCAAGGTTATAACTATTTTATTTCCTCTTTTAATTTTTCTTCTTGCTCTATTTCTTTTTTCTTTTCTTTCTCTTTTCGTTTATTTTCATATAGTTCTTTTAATATTGCCAATTCCTTTTCTAATTCTATTATCCTAATATTTTTATTTTCTTCTACCTGTTGTAATTCTATTTTAGCTTGTTTTTTTATCTTTTCGATTTCGTTTTTTTATCAATTTCTTCATTTTCTTTCGTTATTCTTATCATAACTGTTAAACTATCTTCTAATCTTGCAGTTTCTTTTTCCAACATTTGGTATATATTTTCTCCTATTTTCTTATATCGTCTTCCTAAATTTGAAGTTATTATTTCTATTTTTAATCCGTCTAGATTTTCATATATTTTTTCATCTATAGCAAATTCTTCTTTATTCATATGTTATGTTTAATTATAAGTTGTAGGATATATTTATATTCTAATTTTGATATTTTGTCTATTAGTTTATCTTCTTTTGTGGTTCTATATTTTTTATATAATTTTTTTAATTTTATTACTATTTTATTTTCTTTTATATTATCATATAGTTTTAGGGGTTTTTCTTTGTTCTTATTATTACTTTGTTTATTATTATATTTATCGTTATAGTTCATCTTGGGGGGTTTTTCTTTGTTCTTATTATTATGTTTATCGTTATAGCTCTGATACCATCTTGGGGGGTTTGTGGGTCGGATTTAGCTCCGATTAGCTTTTGTTCATAAGTCTTCATAAGTCTGAATATTCTGCTATTAAATCATATGTATTTTGTGGGTCTTCTACATCTTTTTTTTTCGTATTTAAGTATTTTTTCCAAAATATTTATTTTTATGTCAGTAGGTTTAATTTCTTTGATAATATATAGGACTAATATTTTATATTTTTCTAGCATTCTTTTTGTCATGTAAGTGGTTATTCTGTATTTTTCTATCATTCTTTTAAAAGTGGGTCAGATTATATTCTTGTTTAGTCTTTAGTGGATTTATCGTATTTATGACTATTTTATATTATAAATACTTTATTATAATATTCTGTTTGTAACGGTTTTAATTTTAATATTTTCATTATGTCTTGTTGTATATTCATCAGGAGATCTATATCCTTTGTTATTAAGTAAGTATTAATTGTTAATTTTAGTTGTTGTTCTAAAGCTTCTATTTTTTCCGTAATTTCTATCCAGTATGGTAAATATTCTTGATTTATCATGCTTAATTATAATATTTTCTTATTGTAAATTCTAATTTTAATATCTCTATTTTACAATTTGTTATATATTCTAAATATTCTATTTCTCCTGTTTCTATATATCCGTTTATATTAGTTTTTAGGAGTTGATAGAATGTTATTAATTTGTTTATATTTTATTTTTCTAGTTTATCCTTATTATGTAGTTCTTTTAATTGCTTTATATTATTTCTTATATGTTCTAAAAAGATTGGATTTTTAGATTCTTGATATAATTGCATATTTTGATGTAATCTATGTTCTTGTTATTCTATTATTTTTCTAGTTTCTGTTTGGTTCATTTAATCTGAATATATATCATCAGTGAGTATATCAAATTCAGATAAGCTTATTATATTTTCTTCTTCTAAATCAGATAATTCTGCTAAATCATACCATTCTTGGGTCATTAACTCTAGTATTTCGTACATAAGTAGTTTGTCAAAAATTATATTTTTGATATCATTATTAAGTGGTTTAAGTATTTGTAAAATAGTTGTTTTATATTCATCAGTGTTATCTAAGATGTAAGTATGATTCATTTTTATTTTATGTTTTGCTAAACATATTCCTCTAATCTCTATGTTTATCATAATTTTCATCATTCTATAACAAGTTAATAAGAACAATTCTTTTAGTCACTACTATGATTTTTTGCTTCAATTATTTTACCCTAACAGCGCCTCAACTCTGGTTACTACCCTATCACGGCCTCTTGCCTACTGGTTTCACCTTTAGGATGGCATAGTCTGGGCTTAAACTACTCTCAGCATGATTATTCATAGCAAACTTACTTAAATTGTTCTTTTTAACAGTTATTATATCATGATAACCACTATGATATTTTAGAGATTATAAGGAATATAAGTATTTAGCTATACATATTCATAAGAGAACTTACTTGGTTTTGTATATCGGGGATTTCTTCCTTCATAGATTTGGATTGCTCCATAGATAGTTGAAATTTTTTTTATTGAATATTGAATATTTTGTTTACAAGAGAAGGATGCTTTCCGTGTAGAAAGGCTTGTCGTTCTAAGCCTTAAGGGTTATCTATTTATAACAAAATTTTCTAAACTATTTCGTCCATCTAACTTTACATTTGGATGGCTAAAATTAAAAGTAAAAACGCGTCCCAACAGTTTTTCCACTGACAGTTGTAGTGAGTGAAGTGGGACTCACAATAACGACTTAAAGACTAAAAACAAAACTAATAATTCATAAAGTCAAAAAGCTAGACTAATAATTACATAGATTCCTTCTTTATGTCGTTCTCACTTTTCTTCTTTATGTCACTCTTGCTTTTCACTGGGTCCTGCTAGTTGTTGTCTTGTAGTTTTTTGAAAGATTCTTTTATTTTTGTTTGTCAGTTTTCATCTTCTTCTCCGAGTTGGATTTCTGGAACTATATTTCTTTCTCCTTGGCATTTTGAACATATATGCTCTGAGTAGATTGGACTTATTTGTTTGCAGTATCTTGTCATAAGGTCTTGCGAGATAAATCCTCCTCTAATAGCTCTTGTAATAGGTGCTTCCTCTGGTTGGATCAGTGTTTTAATCCATCTTCGTATTTCTTCCATGTCGTTTTCTCTTAAGTTTTTTGAATGGGTGTAGATCATCGTGTGTTCTCGGGATTGGTATCCCCAAATAGGTTTTTCTTCTACATAATTATTGACTATTTCACTTAGAATGGTTGATAGTCCTATAATTCTTTTGTTTGAGTAGAATGCTGGTATATCAGGTTTGGGTATTTCTGGTTGTATTTGTACATTTTCTGGGATAATCATTTCCCTAGTTAGTCCTAATTTAATAACTTGGATTATTGGTTTTATCTCGTTATAGAGTATCTCTGCTGGTGCTACATAAAATTTTATATAAAATAGGTCTCCTTTGGTGATTCTCTTGTAGGTAGTAAAGGCACTATATAGCTCTGGTATTGTAGCTATTTCTTGTCCGGTTTGTGTGTATACTGTACTTAATAGTCCGTAATTGTAACATGTTTTAACTAAATTTGCATTCGTCCCTGGTTGGGCAATCAGTCGGTTGTATCCTTGTAATGGTTGTGTTATATAGTCTGTTTTTGGGTTTTGAGTTGTTTTTGATTTCGGATTTAGGTTTAAAAAGGTCTGAATCTTGTGGATATTTTGTATATAGCTGTTGGTAATGTAATCGTAGGTTTGTTTTTCCTGGTTTAAGCTTTCTCTGTAGCTAGTTGTTTGTGGTGATGGTGTCAAAGGATTTTGGAATTTTGGGGTATATGGCTTGTTGAACATGGCGTTCATATTTGTGTTGGTATGTTTTCCTTTTCCTGTTGCTGATGTTGATGTACCTGCAGCTGTATGTAAAATAGTGTTAGTTTGTAGGTTTTGGGTTTTTAGGTGTTTCCCAACGTCACCTTCTAGGTCCGCATGTTTAGAGCCATGCTGCTGGCTTAGTTCCGCATGTTTTGAGCCATGCTGCTGGCTTAGGTTTTTTGCTTCTATAATCTGCAACCTCTTTTCTACTTCCGTCATTTGTAGTGACAGTGTAGTAAGTATTGAGAATAGGTCTTGTGTAGTTTCTTCTTCATTTGTTTGTGTACTTTTGTCTTGATAAGTAATCTGCAATCACATTCTTGTCAGTAGGAATTATCTCTATTGTAAATGTGAAATTTAGTATATTTAATACGAGTCTTCGTATTTCTTTCGTTGTAACTGAGTCTTGTACCTTTTTAGTTATCCACCATTTAACTTGTGTGTTATCTGTTCTAACAATAAATTTGTTATATACTATATATGGTTCAAATGATAATAAACACTTATATAAAGCTAATAATTCTTTTCTATTTATTTCCCATTTTAACTGTGGTTCCGTAAATGATCCTGAATAATATCTACAGTGATGTTCTATTTTTTCATCCTTATATTTGTATTTAAGTACTCCTCCATAACTATGATTACTTGAGTCTGTCTCTACTATATATATAAATTCTCTATTTTCATCTGGAAAATATAGTTTTGGTAAATTTTTTACACATATCTTTTATTTTTTGTATATATATTTTGTCTTTTTCATCAAAGTGATATTCTATATCTTTCTTTAATTTCTTCTGTAAAGGTTTTAAATTTTCTGCCAATTTAGGTATATATTCTCTAACTTGGTTAACTAATCCTAAGAATGATTGTAATTTCTTTTTTGTATCTAGGGTTTCATTTAAATTTATTATTTTTTGTACTATATGTGTTTGCATTTTAATTCCATTTTTATCTATTTGAATTCCTAAGAATTCCACCTGATTTTTAAGTATTTCTGCCTTATTTTTACTAAGGCTAATTCCTGAGGATTCTATTATATGTATGAATTTTTCTAATAATTTTATATGTTCATCTTGTGTCCTTGAGTATAGTAGTATATCGTCTATGTAGATTATACAGTTTTCTAGTTGATTAAAATAGCTATCCATAAAATGTTGGTATCTTCCTGGTGCATTTTTATATCCAAATGGTAAAACGTTCCATTCATAAAATCCTTGTGGTATTGTAAAAGCTGTTAGTTTTTTAGATTCTTCTTCTAATTTTAAGTGGTAAAATCCTGATTTACAGTCAAACTTACTAAAATAGTTATAACCTTGCACTTGTCTTATTTTTAATATTTTATTTGGTATTGGATAATTATATGTTTTTGTTTTTGCGTTTAGGTTTCTATAGTCTATTACCATTCTACTTTTACCTCTTTTTTGTTCATTATGTTTATTTACTATAAATGCTGGGCTATTATGTTTACTATTACTTTCCTGTATATAATTATTTTTTAATAGTTCTTTTATATGCATTTTGAATTCTTCTAGATCATTAAAATTATATTTTAATGGTTTCTGTGTTATTATACTATTTTCATCTATTAATTCTATTTTTACTTTCGTTTTATGTTTATCCCATCCTTGAAGGGGATTTTCATTATATAATGATTCTAATTTATCTTGAATTATTTTTATCTTATTTATAGCAAATATTATTAATTCTATTTGTTGCTCATTTATTTTTTCATTTTCTAATTTTTGGGTTACCTTTTCACTTCCTTTAATCCACGGTGTTGTTTTTCTTATTTTATTTCTTACTCTTTTTGCTCCTATTTTTTGTTTGCATGGTGTAGTAAACCACCAATGAGTTTTTGTTATTATATGTGGGTATAATTTATCTAAAAAGGGCATTCCTATTAATATATCTTTATTTGTAAATTCATAACTATATATTTCATCCATAGTTAGTATTTTATCCCATATTTGTATTTTTATATTTTTTGCTTTTTGCGTTATCAAGCTTCCTTCATTGTTAAATCCTGTTACCACAATAGGTGTTAATAATTTTTCCCATTTATCTTCAGGTAAACAGTTATGTCTGCATACATTTACTCCTGCTCCTGTATCTATCATGGGTGTATAATATCTGCTGTAATATCCTTCTATTATTATTTTTGCTAGTATATATATTTTTGTCATATTAAGGTTCTTTCAATTGTTATTTTCTTATTTTTATATGTTATTATAAGATGTTTATCTCCTAGGTTATATGGTTTAACTGTTTCTAACCATTTTATTCCTAAGGTAATATTTTCATTTCCTTGGTAAATATTAAATTCTATTTCTACTGGGATTCCACCAATAATTAATTCCTTCTTTGTTATTTCTTCTGTTCCTACCAAATTTTTAGGTAATCCTGGGCATATTGTTTCTGTAGTTATTATTTCACTTTCTCTAACTAGTTCTTTAGTTATATAATTGTCTTCTTGTCCAGTATTTATCATTATTAGGTATTTTCTTTGATCTATTACTCCTGTTATATAATAGTTGTGTAACTCCGGTTCTTTTATTAATCTTTGTGGGTTTGTGTATTCTAATCTTCTTGAGGTACTTGCTCTTGAAGATGTAGTTTGTGGGGATTCATAATTTATTCTTTTAGATGTGCTTAGTCTTTCTCTTACTATTTCTAAATCTTCTTCCATATCTATATCTTTGTAACTATAATCATTATTGTCTATGACTGATATTATACTATCAAATGGGTTTTCTATCTTTATTTTTTCAATCTTATTTCGTGCTGTTATTTTGTGATTGGTTGTTAATATATATAAATTTTTACATTTTGCTGTAAATATTTTACTTCCTGGTGCCAGTTCTATTCCTGACATTTTCCAGTACAATACTAGTGATTTATCTATATTAGCATCTTTTAATGCTACTGTATAGTTAGCACTAATTATAAATTTAAATTTTTGGTATATCAAATTTCCTTTTATTGCACAAATTATACTTTTTTCTATTGGTTGTACTATTCTGTCATCTGCTAAGTATATTTCTATTGGTGTATCTATTTCCTCTCTAAAACATGCTTTTATAAGTATTTCTGTTCCTCCTAAGTGTACATATTTAATCGGATTTTTTGCTTTTATATTCTGAATTTCTTTATTTATTGTTCTTTTATTTATTATAGGTATTTTAGCTTTTCCTCTAGTATATTTACAATCTACTATATGTTCTTTTTGGCTTATTATATAATATTCTTCTTTTTTGGTTTTGAACCAGTTTTTTACTATCGGTACTTCTAACACTCTACTGATGCTTAAATCTATATCCTTTCCTTTTATTTTTTCAAAAATATTATTATCAAATATTATTTTTTGTTCACTTGATTCTTCATCTTTATATTCTTCTTTGCTTATTATTTGTATTTCGTTTTCAGTCATTTTCTTCTTCTTTTTCTTTTTCTGATAAGTCTTCTTCTGATTCTGATCCAGATTCCAATTCATAAATACTATCTTCACTATCTAATTCATAATCTATATAATCTAACTGTATGTATTCTTCATTATCTGTGCTAATTTCTGTCATTTGTTTCTTTTTAGGGTCTTTAGGTAATTTACAGTCCTTAGCTAAGTGTCCTAATTTTCCACAATTATAACAAGTACATTCAGATAATTTTTTCTTAATTCTATATGGTCTTTTATGTTTATAATTTTTTATATAATATCTTTTCCTTGGGTTTTTATACTTATATTTTAATTTGTTTCTCCTATATTTTTTATATTTTCTTTTATAATTTTTCTTTCCGTAATATTTTTCTGTACATCCAAACTGTGGTGCAGTTTTAATTTTACAACATGTTAGATTTTTTATTAGTGTTTTCTCCATCTTTGTTTCTTCTTTATGTTTTTCACATAGTTTTGTAAACCAGTTTTTTAAATACCTTATTCTAGATCCTAGTGTATCTGCTAATCCTGCTTCTTCCCAATCTTTTATTATTCTTGAACTAAAAGGTTCTGGTAATTTTGTAAAATATATTTTTCTGATTTCTTTTCCTTCTTCAACATTATATGTTCCTTTGTAGTAATATTCCTTAAATGCACATGTATATTCGTCTATGTAACACATGTTACATATAGCTAATTTGTTCATTAGGTTTCTACTTACTATTTTTTCTTTTTGTTATTCTTCTATTTCTGTTGTCATACTACTAAATTCATTTCTTATGGCTGATTCGTATTTTGATAAAATTTCTATGTTTGTTGTTGTTGATTCACCATCAAATTTTTTATTACTTCTTAATATTTTTATACTATCTTCGCTTAGATTTTGCATCCATAGTTTTACTGTTCCTATAATTGTTCTTTCTATATATCCTGGTGCTTCTGGAATTGAAATTTTACTATCCACTAATTGTTTTGATATGTATCCTACCCGTAGTTGTATCGTTTTATTTACGTCTTTTACACAGTCTAAATCCAAAAAGTTATATTGTTCATTTATTATTTTTGGTGTTCATTTTCTGTTTAACCTTTTATCCCATAATACTCTACTTCTGTCATCTCGTTCGTAATTATTATTATAGTATGTTGGTATAGTTTGTTTATTATATTTTCTTTCTTTTGAAGTACTCGGTTTTTCGTTTGTATCTCTGGCATATATTTCTGGATTTATAATTTTACTTGTTTCAGTTATGAGTTCTGTATATGTTTCACTTATTTCCGAATTTTCTGATCTTTCTTCATCTTGATTATCATTATTATTTATCTCTTCAAGTTTTAATTCTATATTTTTGTCTTCTCTTAATATTTCTTTAAATTTTTCTATTTCCTCTTTTAATTTTTCTTCTTGCTCTATTTCTATGGGTGAATTTTCACTAGAGCCTTGCTGTTGTAGCATTTAAATTATTCTTGGTTTCTTTTGGTTTTTCAGTGCTCTTATCTTAATTCAGAAAACTTTCTTCTTTATGTTAAGCAGAGAAGAAGAAAATATGTGTATTTGGATATTAGTATTGCATCTCATTGCAATTCTTAGTCGTGTTATGGGATATCTTTTGCATACCACAATTACTTAAAGTATGTCATGATGATAAAAATAACTGAGAATTTGTGTTCTGTATTTGAGGTGATTAGAATAGAATTATGGTATCTGTATTTTTAGACAGAGTCAGTAACAAAACAAGTATATTCTCTCCAGCCATTGTTTTATTTTATCCTCTTTGCTTCATTTAACATTTTTCTGTTGATTCTCTCATTATCGGTTGTTTGATCTTTGCTGGATTCTAACATGCCAAATATAACAATCACATACACCAAAGAGAAAACTCAACCATGAACTCAACAATGGATTAATAGGAATATTGTCTTACAAACAAAAAATATTAACCATAAGCAGCTTCAGCTGCTATCTTTTTCCCTTTGATTGCTCATAATACTCGAGCTACTAAAGGGCTTTTATATAATGAGTCATAGACATGACAAAAACTTTGGTATATACTGCAAGCTAGAAATGTACCTAAAGAATTAAACCATCCTCGAGCTACTATGTTACTTATGTACAATAGTTATGGTCTTAATTTCTTAGTGTATTGGTACTAGGCAATGAGTCATGATAGTAGAGAAATGGTAATCAAGTCCTTTTGTTATATTTCTAGTCGAGTCATGATAATATTGATTATATGAACAAAATTTAGAATTCGGGCTTCTTCCTCCTTACTCATTTCGTTTTTCCTAAAAGGTTATGTGCATCTTAGAGGACTTTTCATTATCCTTTATATTTTTTCTAATATGATTCTTATGTAATCTCCAAGGTTATGGCACCTAGTAAGCAGTGGATGCAAGTTGTCGATAGACTTGATGAAGCCTACTTAAATGGGGTGCAAACTTTTTTGGATTATGCTTTTAGAAGAACAGGAGAAATGTGTGAAATACCATGTCCATGTGTCAAATGTTGTAACACAACTTTAGGAACACTGAGATTGTAGCTGCACATTTGAAAGTATATGGAATAATTCAAAATTATACTTTTTGGTATCATCATGGAGAAGTTTTAGGTGAGCCACAATCTGAATGTGAAGATGAAGATGATGACGATGTAGAGGAGTGTGAGAGTGATGATGAAATACGAGAAGTTTTAAGTGATTTATATACTAATATTGATGGAGGCACTACGGGCATTGGTTCTGATGACTTCCTTGAAGAAGAACCGAATACTGAAGCAAAAAAAATTTACGGCTTATTGGAGGATTTTGAGCAACCACTATATCAAAATTCTAAATGTTCAAAGCTTTCTACTTTGATTAAATTGCTTCACATAAAAAGTATTGGTCGTTAGAGTAATGAGTCATTTACAATATTATTGAAAATGTTAAAGGATGAATTATTGCCTGATGGAGCTAACTTGCCAGGTTCATATTATGAGGCAAAGAAGGTAATTCGAGATCTTGGGCTTTCTTACCAAAAGATTGATGCTTGTAAAAACAATTGCATGTTATATATGAAAGAGGATAAACTGCTTGAATCGTGCAAAGTTTGTGGGGCTTCCAGATGGAAATTGGATTAAACATAGTGGGGAAACAAGGAATAAAAATGGTAAAAAGATAGCATCAAAGACTTTACGCTATTTTCCATTAAAGCCTAGTTGTTCATGTCTTCAAAGACATCTTCTCTAATGACATGACATCAAGATGAAAGAGTTGATGATGGAACGATGAGGCACCCAACTGATTCAATGACGTGGAAGTCTTTTGATAAACTTCATCCCTCATTTTGCAGCCGAGCCTCGTAATGTTCGGCTTGGACTTGCTAGTGATGGGTTTCAGCCATTTCGAAATTCAAAAACCCCATATAGCATTTGGCATGTGGTACTTATTCCTTATAATTTACCACCTTGGTTGTGTATGAAGCAAGAAAATTTTATTTTGTCAATGCTTATTCCAGGTCCAGATAGTCCAGGAGATGCAATTGATGTTTATCTTCAACCATTGATAGATGAATTGAAGGAGCTATGGGAAATTGGAATTGAGACCTTTGATGCATCAACCAAACAGAATTTTAAGTTGCACGCTTCATTGTTATGGACCATTAATGACTTTCCAGCATATGGAAATTTATCTGTATGGAGCACAAAAGGAAAATTGGCATGCCCGTGTTGTAATAAAGACACTTCCTCAATTAGATTGGCTAACAGTAAGAAGCAATGTTTTATGGGTCATCGGCGTTACCTTTCTCTAAATCATAAATGGAGGAATGATAAGGAGTCATTTGATGGAACAAAAGAGCGAAGGCTCCCACCAAAAGAGCATTTTGGGATTGAGATACTTAATCAAGTACAAGATCTTGAAGGGCTACGATTAACAAAGGATCCAAAGAAACGAATCAAAATATCACATGATGCTCGAAAGGATAATTGGAACAAGAAAAGTATTTTTTTTGAACTTCCGTATTGAAAATCTCTTTTGTTGCGACATAATTTAGATGTTATGCATATTGAGAAAAACATATGTGATAACATTTTGGGGACTATCATGAATGCCAAAGGAAAGACTAAGGACACAATTAAAACTCGGCTAGATTTACAAGAAATGAAGATTAGGCCGGAATTACACCCAATCAAAAAAGGGGAAAAATAAGAAGTTTCAATGGCATGTTACACATTGTCTCTTGAAGAAAAGCACATGTTATGCCTTTTCTTAAAGAATTTAAAAGTCCCAGATGGATTTTCATCTAATATTTCTCAATGTGTGAATATGAAAGATCACAAGATTTCTGGCTTAAAGAGTCATGATTGTCATGTTCTTCTACAGTACCTGCTTCCATTTTCACTTCGCGGCATGTTATCCAAAGAAGTGTGTGAACCACTTGTTGAGTTATCTTTATTTTTTAATATTCTTGGATCAAAGGAGTTAAGGAGGGAAGAGCTGGAGCAAATTGAAGCCCAAATTCCTCTAACTCTTTGCAAGTTAGAAAGAGTATTCCCTCCTTCATTTTTCGATGTCATGGTGGACTTGCCTATTCATTTACGAATGAAGCTAAGGTTGCCGGGCCTATTTATTATCGGTGGATGTATCCTGTGGAGCGATGGCTATATTTTTTGAAATCTCTTATTGGTAATAGAGCTTGTCCAGAAGGGTCTATTGCAGAGGGATACATTGCAACTGAATGCATGACCTTATGTTCAAGGTATCTTCATAAAGTTGATACAAAGTTCAATCGACCTGGAAGAAATTATGAAGGTGGTTTAAAGAATTCTGCCGGAGCTTTATCTATATTCTGTCGGAGCTTTATCTATATTCTGTCAACCTGGAAAAATATTAGGGGCTGGAAAACAAAAGGAGCTTGAAGCAAATGAATTGGAACAGGCACATATATACATATTGAATAATTGCAATGAAGTTCTACCATATCTCGAGTATGAAAAACTGTATTTCATACCATTTTATCCACTCCATATTTTCTTTAGGATTATTTCTCCTTCCGTATGACATATGTGGTTGATTGAAATTTTGTAGAGAGTTTGCACAAATTCATGTCGATAATCTTCAACACTTGTCCGATGCAGAATGGAACAAATAATTTATTGAGTGGTTTAAATATAGGGTGAGTAATAGGTAGGCTTTAAACAAAATTTAATATTGTATTAATTATACTAAAGTGTTCAATTTATCTTGTTGATAGGTCGCACAATTGCATAAAGGAGATAACAGTAAGATCATGAAAGATTTACTCTCACTTTCACGTGGTCCGACCGGATATGTGAGACGTTATAATGGCTACATTGTTAATGGGTACAGATTTCATGTGGAAGATCATGATAATCAGTTAAAGACTTAAAATTGTGGGGTAGTCGTAGTTGGTGCGACTGATAAAGATAGCGAGAACCTTGATTACTATGGAGTTTTGACTGATATACTTGAATTGCAATTCGTCCCTGGTAGAAGAGTGATTTTGTTTAGATGTAACTGGTTTGATGTGTATGATAAAATAAAAGGAGTTAAACAAGATGAGTATGAATTTATAAGTGTTAATTGGGGGAGATTTTTAAAAATAAATGAGCCTTTTGTATTAGCGGAGAAAGCATCTCAAGTATTTTATGCTAATGACAACTCCAATAAGGGTTGGCGTGTGGCGAGGAAGACGAAACCTCGTGATTCTTATGAGATTGTGTAACAAATAGATGACAGTATAATAGATTAAGAAAATCCTTCAAAAAATAAACGAAAAAGAACAGATGAGGTAAAAATCTCGCTATGTATTGATATATATTAACTGTTTTACATTCTGGTTGCATGATTTTTTTGTCAACACATTATTTTTATTATGTCATTCTTATTTTGGTTTCTTCTACTTGTTTTATAGGCCTAACATGAAAAGATCAAAGCTTGAAATGGAGGTTGGATCCACTGCGAAGGCTGCCAAATATGGATTCCTTCCACCAGACGCTCTAGCAAAGGGACGAGGGCAAGGGCTTAGATCAATGTGCTCTTTAGGGGCGTTTGGCAATAAGGTGGAATCTATCCATCACAATGCTTTTCTTACTGCTCAAAATATGTCTAAACCTTCTACTATTGGTCAAGGAATGCGAGCAACAAAGAAAAACTCTCTGGTTCCTGAAAAAGTAGTTACTGAAAAAGAGCAGATGTAAACTAATTTTTCATTGCCTCCATCTACTGATATTTTATTACCTATATCTACAAAGAAAAACTCATTTGTTTCTAGGAAAGATCAGATACAAACAGAGACTCCATTTCCTCTACCCACTGATCAAGTTATGCAAACAGTTGGAACATGTATGGTTTGACAAATCTATGATTATAAATTTACTTGACACATACAATAGTTTTAGATATTACTAAATCGTGCAATGCAGGTTCAGGTACTACTGAAAAGGTAAAAAAAGTTTGAGGAAGGAACAAGTGTAAAGAAGTTCCATCACTTGAAGTTGGAGAAAAGTTGAAAGTGACATTTTACAATAATCGAACTGTTGGAAAGAATAGCAGTCTATTTTCGAGGCACTTGAGAATAATAGTTCGTGATCGTAACATGTGTCCGTTGGGAGTATCATCATGGGATGATATTAAAGAAGAAAATATAAATCACATGTGAGCAACTATTGAGGTAATATATGTGTCCAATTTATTTATAAGCTACTTGCTATAACTCAAAAAATATTTTCAAAACCTTACAATATTCTTTTGCTATAGTAGTTTTACCATTTTCTTTTTCTATGTTCTATCAATTCTAAAGGTATTATCCATTTTGCTAAAGTGTGTATTATGATATGTTTAATTTATTGTAGGATAAATTTGAGAGCGATGACTTAGATATCCATCGCAATCATATTTTGGGATGGATGAAAGAATTGTGGAATAAATGGAGAGGACAATTGCATGCAAAATACGTGAGGGGTAAACCGATCCAAGAGGCTCTTAAGAATATACCAAAGGGGGTAGACAAGAAACAATTGGAGTGGTTGGTAAAAATAATTTTTGTACAGAAAGTTTTCAGGCAAAAAGCAACAGGAATGCAGTAAACAGAGCTAAGTTGAAGATGCCTCATCATATTGGTAGCAAGCCTATTAGAGAAATTATTTATCAAAAGGTATTATCATATCTGTTCTTTTTTCATATATATAAATATTGAGGAGGCATTATTTGACATTTTGACTTTAATGTGAAGGGCGGGAAAGATGGAAATCCACCAGATTTGGCAACTGTTTTTTTTGAGACTCGCAAGAAGAACAACAAGCTTGTTGAACCAGAGACAATTGTAAAACATGTGCGTTTTATTAATAAACATATAAGAACTTTTGGTTATTGGTTCTAATAGAAATTTTCTTTATGTATTTTGGAGGCTCAAATCAAAGAACTGGTACAGTCTGAACCATCTCTTCCTAACATAGAGATAGTGGAAAAATGCTTTGGACCTCAAACTCGTAGTCATGTATTTGGCTATGGGGGTGGAGTAAAAGCAAAGGACATGAAAGATGGTGGTTCCTCAAAGGCTGAATTAAAATCTGAGTTACGTTCAGCTCTAGAGCAAAACCGATCATTGCAGGATCGATTGTCTACTGTAGAAGATGAGGTGAAAGAACTGAAGCACCTAAAAGAATTTTTCTTAAGTCAACACTCTAATGTCCAGCCTCTGGTGGCTCAACACACTAATGTTCAGCCTTCGGCATCACCATATCAGGAGAATGACCATTGATGAATATACCAAGTTAGTAACAACTTACTCATTTCGATTATTTTTAGTTAATAAATATTTGAATACAATATTGCTGCAATTAGTAAAACTCTGCTGCAACTAGTGTGTTACTTGGCTTAAAATATGTGTTTTGTTTGCAACTAATATTGAGATTGCTGCAACTACTCTCAACTATATTTTTACAACTTGTAAGACTACTCTCAATGGGTGAACATCTTATAATTGGACTGCTGCAACTAGTATAAAGTACTTAAAGTGTTAGTAAGTTTCATGCTACTATAATAGCTAAAAAACAGCTTTTTAAAATTGAAAAATCTCCCAGTAATATTCCATTTAACTAGTTGATCAATTAGTATGGTATTGTTACTTATATGGTATTGCATTGAAAAGTGGGGTGGAGAATAATAAGGGAAATGCTGATGGTCTATCTACTGGTTTTGTTTCTTGTTAACAATGAGTATGTTTTTATTTCTTATTAACCTCTCTTCTGAATTTCAGTTTGATCCTTCTAAGTCAAGCGTAAAACTTTAGTTCTGTATTTCATTAATATTCGATGTATGAATCTTTGAATTTAGATCTTGAAGAATCCGACCTCTAGATCCGCATCCGTGTCGGACACCTGCACCGTGTTTGAGCAACTAAGAGTAAAATGACTAAAATGTATACTCTTTTATCAATAATACATTATTCTCCCAAAAATCATATGTTGGACACAACAGCTGAATATCTGGACAAATTAATATCGAGAGATTTATCCAAGATTGAGGAAGAGGAACTCTGAAACCTAGTAACAATGCCAAAATATTCCTTCTGTGGGGTCTTTCTATAAAAAAGAATGTGGCTTATTTGCTGAATACCTACTAATTTAAAGTGGCTAAAAAGCATAAATTCTATTTTTCGATAAAGAAGTTCCACAGATGGCATCAAGAAGATGCATTAGGTACAAAAGAGAAAGCTAGCTCCATTACATAAGAGGTTCCAATCATAAGTTCATGGAGCTAACAAAATCCAACAAGTGATCATAATTGTTCACGTAAGACAAAATTGCTCCAGCATAAACAATTGAGTTCATATATAACATGTTATAAGTTATATATTTGTATACCATAAATGATGTACATCCACCTTTCTCTATTTTGCTTTGAGACTGGTAAAAAAAAGTAAGGGGGAATAAATATTCGGTCTTATACTAAAGGACATGACTACACTCAGTATAGAAAATCGAATGTGCTCGTTTTTTGTACTAATATCCGAGTATGCAGTTGAAAACACTCTTCTTTTCCTATGTATGATTGATGGGTCTTTTTCTTGCATGTGTATGGTCATTGGTTACAGATTAGAGCAATTTGTACAACATTTATATTTGTAATTCTTTACCAAGAGCTGCAAATATTTTCTCTTTCTGTCTAGGTGCATTACTTTTGACTCTTGCTCGATGCTCACTTCTTGATTGAGGATCCATTTCCTTTGTATAGTTTCAAATACTAAAAGATAATTAAAGGTGTTGACTCTCTTAGTTTTGGCTCTGGCTTTGATTATATATGCTCTTGCTCGTTGCTGTGTTGTATAGAATATGATCTTTTTTTTTGAATTTGGACTTTACATTCCTAGATTTTTATAAAGTACATATAAGCTATATTGTCTAGATGTTTAACTTGAAGTGTATATATATTACACTTGGTGAACTTGGACACTTTTTCAGGTAAGAGGTCAAATTATTATTAAAGTGAAATAGTAAAAATTATTTAATATAGTTTTCTAGTGATATTTACAATCTTATTAATAGAATTTTTTTTGAATATTTTTACAAGTTTTTGTGGCTAAAGTTTACAATCAAGATGCGGGTTTTGAAGATATGCACGTTGAATTTTACTTTGCTAGAAATGTTGGAAGTGTAGGGATGTTAACTAGATCTTTTGCAAAAGGGTTCCAAAAAATATTCGACCATGGTTGTACAGTGCCTCTAACATATTCTATTCACTTTTTGTCCTTAATTATTATATATGAAACCATATCTATCATTATATTATCTTTTTATGAGTAAATATTTTATATATATATATATATATAAATTTGAGAATTTATGAAAAATTAAAATTTAAGACCACCCATGCTTGGTCCTTAATAAGATTAATGACCAGATCTCCTTGTCCTTAAATCGCTTTAGGACGGGTTAAACTCGTCGCTAAATGCTTAAAGGAACTAAATACTACACGACAATGATTTGTAGTAAAGACCATATTTCTGGTCCCTGAAATTATTTAAGGACCATATTACAACCACTCGTTAATATCTTTCAAGGACTAGTATTAGTCTGGTCGCCAAACATATTTAGGGACCAGATGTAAAAACCATCGTTAATAGCCTCTAACGACAGAGGATCTAGCGACTAGTGACGACCAGTTTTTAGACGCTAAATATATTCTGGGACCAGAATTAGGCATTTAGGGACCATTTTTCCGGTCTCTAGAAGTCATTTTTCTTGTAGTGCTATTTGAGCCATACTTGCTTACTTTCTAATTGTACAAATTCACAAAAATTGTCTGGCCGGGAACCACACTAGGGAATCCTGAAGGGTGCCTAACACCTTCCCCTTAGGATAATTTCAAGCCCTCACCCTATCTCTGGTTATCAAACATAGTTAGAAATGAACTATATAGGTGCCCTAACGCACCTTAAAATTGTTAGGTGGAGACTCTTTAAAAAATGCAAACTCCCCTTTCTCAAAAGGAAAGAGTTGTCCCAACCAAAAATGTCATAAACCCGATTCCCTCCGCGAGGAAAGGAAAAAGAGGGCGCGATATAACCTTATGCTTCACTTTAGTTATTCAAAGCAGGAGAAGAGAATACGATGATAGCAGGTGGTTAGTAAAAGAATAATAAGTAAGTTTTGAGTATATACAGTGAATTAGAACTTTCAGCGGAGCCAGTATAGGTATAATTTGATTCGCTTAGCCAGGTTAACTCTAGTGAGTGGATGACAGTTTAAAATACCGAACGCATGTTAGAACCCAAATAGTTTAAGGTAAACCTGAAGTACAGTGATAGTGGGGGGGGGGGGG